>UXGD01005461.1:0-14405 GCA_900474315.1 Torymus auratus
ATGATTCTACTTTTATTCGAAGTTTGTCAATCCGTAATATCGGAACCTCCTAACACCAAATTTCTTTCCGTGTAAGGGTTTTTCCTTAACATTATTATGGAATTAATATTAAAAGTACTTTCCCTCCCGCTACGGCGGGAGGAAGAGAACTTAGTCTTCCGTTATGATGAGTCGATATATCCGATCTCCCATCGATGTTTCATGCAAAAAAGCTGCCTTTCCTGCACTTATTAAAGAAGTACCATTGTAACAAGGGATGAAAGTTGACTTTTTTATACTCGTAGTTATCATTATAGCATAGTTAATAAGTAGAACATGGAATAAGTAGAAATAGTGCGATATATGCTCAGACAAATACCAACTCTAGCTACCATCAACGTTAATTATTCGAGAGCATGCAATCCTTGTACACTATACCTTTTCTAAACGATGCCGCTTTTTTGTCAACCTGGCGAGCAGAAAACCAACCAAGCTGCGACCTAATGGCCCGATAGCATTCTTGCGTCATCCGTCCGAAGCCTGCGGCGTGACAAACATGCCGCTGTCAAACTAATTTGCCCCCTACCGTAACCCTTACCGCTCACCCATCATGGATACGTGTGTATGTGTGTATCCTGGACGGGCTGTTCCCAAAAGGATTGGAAAAAAGCATCGAAACGAAAATAGAGGGCGCGGGAGGGGAGGAGGCGGAGAGGCTTAGAGCTTATCGCCCTCGTTCCGGGGCAAAAAGAGAGAGAGGCCAGCGTAACCGCAACATTTTTCACGAAAGAATCGCTCTTTCAAAAAAGAGCGACCTGTATGCCGCGAGCGGTCACGTATCGAGCGCTGTCCCCCGTCGACAAATTACCGCGTTCAATCTCCCCCACGTCTGTGTATGAATACACACGCATTATACACATATGCGCGTTAGGGCTTTTTAGTTCCAGTCGCGATGGGATATTCTGCGCCCTCTGGCATGTGTTCTTTCCCTTTTTGATTGTCTAAACGCAGGTGGAGGACGAGAAATGCGAGTTTTGTTTTAAATATACCTATTTATATTACTATGGTTATGTGTTAAACATACCTATTTATAAACTCAGTTATTTCGATAATTTAGTATAAAAAGCCTAAAAGATTTGTTGTTAATACCTCTACGATGCCTGTGCCTTGCAAATTCCTATCAAAACTGGAGGTGATTCTAAATGCTCGTTCAACTGACACTGATAAAGGTAAACAGTAAAATTATTCTAAACACCGATGTTCAAAGCTTTAGGAGAGATTGCATTGTATTTTTTACTGACACCGAGTGAATGGGATGATTTTTTTAAACGATGTATATGCCTCGGAAAGGAGAGAGAGAGAGAGAGAGAGAGAGAATATCATCCTGGATACGGGCTAATGGGGATGACAAGGTGATCAAAATCCAAAAGGTTTATTAAAAAGTTATGACTATTGATGCCGTATGTATAAAACAGTATACTGTATTATAAAGCAGAAAGACAATAAGATTCAAGTTGCTAGAAGTGACAGTAATAAAACGTAAATGTCGTCGTAAAAACAGTTCAATATAGATGACATAAAATAATCCAATTTCATTAATGCATTTAATGTTTTCCTGTAAATGATGAGAAGAAGATATCAAGCCTTGCACTTAATTTGTCGTGCAAGTGTGAATATTATCAATGCTACACCATTCCCTTGGCAGCTGAACCTAATTACGCTGTGAAATCAAACTTCATCCAACGAAGCGTGCCATATTATATATTATACTGTAAATCTGTATTTTCTAAATAATTGAGTAACATTTTCTTGTTATCATGGGATAAATTAAAAATCTAAAGGATTAATAATTTGAATACTTAAATCTATATCGACTATAACGTTTCTGCAGAAATATGTGAAAGTTGGAGCATTCCCAGGAGCATTCTCTATAGTTGAAACAATTACTCGAACCAATTCAATAATAAATAGATAATAAATAGTAAAAATTCTTATGGAAATATTGCTACAAAAATAGATAATGATTTTTTTTTCAAATTTCGCGTGTGTTTAAGTTACATCAACACATTTTAAGCTTTTGCTAGAACATTCTCCTCCTTGTAAATGCATGCATGTGCTCTTTGAGCAGAATTTACGAACTGTGCCGCGGGCTCGTCGTACTTAGTCTACTTTCCGCGATGACTTCTCATGCATTCGCAGCGGGACCACCTCAGCGGATGTGCGTACTCGCACTGAAATCTCCGCTACTCTAAACAAAACAACGCACAGCACCCATACACACGTAAATCCAATCCTCGGGTCCAGAACTCTTTCTTAAAGGCGAAAGTACGCGTGCGCGCGCTCACGACAATGGACGGCTTTCGCACGGTCATTATATCGCCCGCGGCGACCCCATTATTTCCCGCCGCATAAAAGACACGCGAGAAAAAGTCCTCCCGCCGTCGCTATTATATCGGAGAAGAAAAGGCGGAGGCGAGTAAACAAAACGCGCCGAGCGCCCGTTATAACGCGACTGCGCAAACCATTTGCTATAAGTATATCAGGCGGCCGGCATTAACCCATTCGCGCTTTAAAACGCCGTTTCTCCAGGGCTAGCGCTTCCGGCCAAGTGGATTTACGCGTGGCGTTTGCCGCACCCTCCAAAACTCTGTGCCTGGAAAAAGAGTCGTGCAAGCGCGCGATATTAACCCATTTTGAAAGCGATAATCGAGACGATTTATCGGCCCCCGGCAGTGTGACACTTCGCTACCGGCTCGTGCGGGTGTGTGCGGGTGTGTTCGTCGTGATCGATTTTCTAATGGCTGATTTCGCCCATCAGGGGGAGAGGATGTGAACTCAGAGGCGAACGCAGTGAGATTATATTTTACTGTATCTTGTTTCTCTCGTACGCGAATTGAAATATACAGAGCAGGACAAAATTTAATGGGAAGACAAAGCTCAGTAGATATTTATGCCGTTAATTCAATGAAACGGAAGATCAAGTATTTTGCACTGAAGCTGAAGCTACTCGCCATACTCTACCCACCAAACATATCCATATACTGCCTTCTCAAGCAATAACATTGTTAACTACATTTTTTGTCGAGAATGGCATTTTTATTCCCAATCAATCCGTTATAAAAAAACTACATTTTTATACGACATGGAAAGAGCATGTCCTATTTACCTTACCAACAGTTTAATATCGTAAAAGAATTCAGGATTTGATACAATTTCAATCGATAAACGTTTTTCTCGATTTTTTTCAGGTCAGAATGAAGGGCAGTTAATAATGGTCAATCTTGAGATGGTAGTATAAACATTGAATGTATAAACGTGTACGTTTGGCGGGTAGCTTCAGCTTCATATTTTTGCAGAGCTTGGATATTGATAGATATATCTCTAAAGCATAAAATTAATAAATCTTTACGGGAATATTTATATTGTTAGTGAAGTATATTATTTAGATTTTTTTAAATATTGGTTTAATTCTAAATGCAAACTTTGAAATTGTCAGAAATTAACAAACAATCTCTTTATGAAATATTGCAGAAGAAACAAACGGCTAAAGCCTTGAATTCACGCTATAACGCCGAACTCGATTTTTCTGATATTTACGATCACAATATACCGAAATACTCTTGTATGCCCCGGAGTCCGGAATGAAAATTAACGCGGAACTTATACGCGTATTATCCGTACTTTACAGTCTCAATTTTTCAACGGCTAAATGTGAATATAGACAGAATATCTATAATAGACATTTGGGATATTCATAAAACAGTTCACATTTTAATCCTGCAGTAGGCAGCAGTTACTGGATACTTATTCAATTTATAATCGTCTTTAAATATAAGTACATTTTTTCATAATGTTACATTGTTATATAAAATTTTGTATAGACTCTTTAATATCACGACCGGATAACAATGCTGAAAGTTAGTAGGTACGTCCCGTAAAAAGAAATTTAATAAAATTTCATAAATGAAATAACTACCATTAATTATTATTAAATACTTATTTTCGTAGTTAGTGTATGTTTGTTATACTATTGTCGAAAATTATACTGCAAATTTACATTAAAACAGAGAAAATAGGTTTGGAGCTCCACAGTATGAATATCAAATATATATATCTTTCATTATCAAATCACCAGAGGACGAATCCATAGCGGCGAAGACACAGAGTATTGACTTAAGAATGCTCACTTATTTTTATTTTTGGAATACTGGAATGATCTCTTTATGGGGCTGCAAAAAACTTACAAACTTTTCTTCAAATATTGTTGTCATGTATACATCAATACACTATAGATCAAAATACCTATCTAGTTGTTATAATAACCTAATAATAACCCGGATAATTGAAATGGCATAATACAAATTTTTTCCGTTAACAATATTTATATTCGCAACATGCAAGTTTTAAATAAAAAAATTCTTTCATCTTATGGAATATTCTTCAAATTATCATATTATGCTTATGTCATTCCAGCTATCGAAGCTATTATAAAGATTATCGAAATGTTAATCTGTGGAACTGATTTATGGCCTATATTTTAGTAAACACTTGGCCAAAACTACTATACACTAAATTGAATTCTAAAAAATATTCTTAGAGCCCAAAGCGATTTTTACGATCCACTTAAAATTCTTAATTAAGCAAGCTAATGCTAATTTGGTGCATGGTTTTCAGCTATAATGATTCGGCTATTGAGTTGCACAGCTGCTGCAAATGGAAAGTGCATATAAGATAAATGCATAGATTTATTTTTAACAACGACTACGAATAATAATTGATATTATACAAAAAAATTATTAGTCAAATACCTAGTGACTCTACTTTTACCTAGTCGAACCCTAATTGAAGAAAAAACAATTATGAATTTAAGAGCAACAATTATGCAGAGACCGTCCATCATCGACCCCATAACCAAGGTCCAAGTTCTGACCAAAATCAAGGAATACATTTTGAAATTTTAGTATCGATCTCGAAGTATATTATCTCAAAGTTCATACAACTAAAAACGCTTATATTAAGTTTCAGGTACTTAATTAAATAACGTCAAGTGTACAGTTGCTTTGCTTTAGAGTATAATTTTCGAATTTGCGTATCTTAGTATTTATACTTATACTGTATATGACCAGATAAATTTTATCTTGTGGTAAGTATACACCTTCTGTATTAGACGTTCAAGTAACAGATATATTAATTATACATTCGCTATCAATATAATGACATTAAATTGTTTATTATTGTCCACACCCAACGCAAGTGTGCGAAAAATCGTTCATTGCGCATTCGTTGTATAGTAAAAACCGTTCATGACACGTACGCTTACGTTTTCTCGACTCGCGTGATTGACACTCACGGTGAGATAGTCTCTTTCACGCACTAGTTGCGCAATGTACTGTTTCTGGTTTATTCGTATACAGCGTGGCCTAACAAGTGGTGCATACGTCTTTTTCCCTTCACCTATATTTCTCTATCTTTTTTTTCTCTACCTCATCCAACGCGCATTCGCTAAGGGTTATGCCTGTGGAACGGGGAAAACCTGTAGGCCAACCCAGTGGGATGAATCCTGATTAGGAAAACCCGCCCCGGGGTGGTCGTTGTAATGGAGTAATTCTCAGTTAGGATGCCTAGTTTGTAATACCATTTATTAGCGCTGGGGGATAATATCCCCTTAAGCGCGGAATTAACATAATACATAATGTTTACATGAGGGGAAATAATATGAATAATTCAACATTAGCAATTGAAAGTATATAAAAATAAAAAGGAATATAATAGCAACGTGTCAATAGTGACAATTATAGTTTGTAGGCACTATAGAGGACGGGGTAAGGCAATATGAATAGTATTTTTGAACTTGAATAGTATGTTCTTTTTCAGTAATTATGACCAAGATTTTTCTTCTATTTCATGCATTCTTTTCATAAGAAAACATGACATACATACCGACAAATCTTTACAAGTATTCCGTTAACACCTTAATTTCTCTTATCGGTAATCGTTGCCTACGCTATTCCGAGAATTCAATTCCGCTGAAGAATCGAAAACAATCTGGCATTCGCGGCGCAAGAGCTGTGTATATCCGAAACCGAGCGCGGAATAATTCAGTGGGGCCCTCTGAAAGATTAATTTCGTAATTGGATGGCACGAAATTTTCGCGCTATCAGATATGCGCATGTAGCAGCAGTATAGCAGCGCACCCCCCAATTTTGCTTTCCACGAACTGCCGTGGCTAATATTTCGGGCGCGCCCCTGCCTTTCCAGCACGCTATGTCGATTAGACGGGCGCATGAAAAATTCACAGCGGCCTAGAGCGAAAAAAAAATCGCAAGCACGTGCCTAAACCCTCGTCAAAGCCCTCGTATGCACCACACACGTGATATGTATATATGTTTTTCTCGCGATGGATGTGGTCGTCTTCTAAACTGTTTTCCTTTTGTGGTATATTTCTCGCGGTAGGACTTGTCGCTTAATACGAGCCATTCAGGTTTACCGCTAGCGCGATGCATCTACAGGGAACTCGGTATGATGCGATCAGTTGCGCGTTAACCGCCTCCACGTTGACCGAAGAATAACGTCCGCTCATGACTCAATCGCTCCTGTGGCAGCACAGCACCGATTCCGGATTACCAGGTGTGTAGTGTATACCTACACACTTGCCTTACGCGCGCTTACTCTCGACCCCGCACACACACATACCTCGCACACGCGCGTAATCTACCTATCCTGGTACCTGCAGTGTATATGTGTGCTCACGTCGCGCAAGAAAACCGTGGAGCGCTCTCACTGAGAGAGAGGGGAGGGAGGGAAGACCTCATATACATTGTGAGGCAAGATAATCAGGATTAACTATCGGAGCGCGATAGCTCCCAGAACCGTCGAAAACCGATTAACGACGGTCGCCAACGTGCAGTGCTGTCGAGAGCGAGATAGAAGCAGAGTTTGCACTGGTGTGGGTGGAAGGAGAGAGGAAGAGAGAGAGAGGGAGAGAGGGAGGGGGAAGAACATTTAGGCGAATCCCCTGGAACGAGGATTCGATATTCTTGGATGCGTGCGGCTTTTCTTTATGGAGCTCCGTCGAGGGCTGCGACGTCGTCGTGCCCGTAAAACAGATTAACTTCCGGTGCCACGCGAGTAAGCGAGAGCCGGAAAATTCGATGAGGCCGTAATTCGGGATTTATTTATGACGGAGGAGGTGGAAGGGAAATTCCAGCGAGAAGAGTTGATCATTCGAGCTTATTTCCAGAGGGGCGGCCATTTGCATAATTTGGTATATGGTTATGGAAGGTTTTTGAGGCAGGGAGTGTATCGGCTCGTGAATTAGAAACTCATCTGAATTGAAAGCTATATTCACACAGTCTCTCGTTTCGTTATATCACAAAAATCAGTTACAGTTAAAATGAGTAAAAGTTTATGCTACAAATCGCGCATGATAAGTTCATTATAAAGATAAAACGATAGCAATTCTCGTGATGAAAGCAAATTTGTATGTTTGACCACCACATTTCCAACTTATTATTTCAGTTACCTTGAACTCCATACTTTCGTGTAATTAGCGCTATCCAGTTTCATCAAAAGAGGCTAATAAAATCCCGACGGCGGAGAACTGAATTATTGAAATGATGATCCGGGACTAATATCCGTTTTGGCACTAATGGCTTAAGTTACTAATGAAATGAATCCATTCTTTAAAGCAATGTGATATTATTCTCTCAGCGAAGCCTTTCATTCATGAATTAAACTCCACGAACGTTTAATTAATCAAGGCACGGTCCTGGTTATTTTTCATTATGTATCCCATGCGTTTCGATTAATTTATTTCTTCTCTGTTTGCTTACGTATAATTTAAATGCTTAAATATTGTTTTGATTTCAAACTTATTATTCATAATTTCATTAAAATAATTTTTCAAAACAACTATAAAAAATTATAGTGGAATTTATATTATCATTGAAAGTGAACACGAATATTTATGCTAAGACCATTAAATATATGCTACAACAAAAAAGTTGTAGTTGAAACTAGAAATTAAAATTAAGTAAATATAGATACTTGGATTACTTCATATAAGTTGTTCTAAAATTCAATTCAACAACAAAATCAAGTCTTCTTGACGACAATTTTACCAAACTCTATCCTATATGAATTGCATTATTTATTCTATCACGATCGAAAATAGCCAACAACGAAATTCCGGCAACTTTTTCGTCTCTTTACTTTTTAACGAGATCAAAAGCCACCGTGCACCCTGTCACACTCAATTACCGCACGCGCGAATTCACCAGCTATCCTCTTTTTTCGAGAATCACACGCTCTTCTCGGGCTTCTCCTGGCTATATGGTGGCGGCAGCAGCAGCGGCTTGTCATCCGCCGGACTACCGGAGTGGCGCGTTATGGAAAGCAAACAATGCGCCGTTGCGTGAGAACGAAAACGATGGATGCGCACGCGTGCAAATTTTCTTTATCGGTGATTTGGGATTAAACGGCAGCCGCTAGCGGTATCCTACAACGCCGAACGTGACTAGATGGCACGTTTGGTATCGGTCTGGGGAAGAGAGAGAGAAGAGAGAGAGAGAGAGAGAGAGAGAGAGAGAGAGAGAGAGAGAGAGAGAGAGAGGTGATGGACGCGCAAATTGAAAGAGGTTTCGAGTACATTGGCGTGCATGCGCATCTATATGGACAAATAAAAACAGGCAACATACACTAAAAGAATAGATAAAAAATTTTACAACGGATAAAGAAATTTTATTTTGTTTAAGTAAAAACTGCTGAAAGGCAGTGAATTTTAATCAATAATAAGTAAATATATTAATAAAATTAATAAAATTTAATAAATTTACTTAATAAAATTCACTTAATAAAATTTACTTGACAGTGGTCAGTTGTTTGTAAATGCCTTCGTTTTTTCATTTAATCGATTTATTGCAGTATTGTAGTTGTATAAGGTTTTCGAAATATTCGTTTTGTATATTATATTACATCTCATACTGTTCATTTCTCTGCGTGTAATTACCAATGGTGTGTGTAATTGCAATTAGTCAGTGAAAAGGATCGCAATGTCTGCTCCAGGTGGACCAATAATGCAATTTGTTCCATGAAATGTATCAAACTATGTCGCCACTGTACCGGAACTGAGTGCTTTATTGTGTTATTCCATTTATGTTTTGAGTACACGCGCGAGTATTAGCAACAATTATTTTCGTTTCGTGCATAACGGTCGTTAACATTAAGCGAACGAGTTATCGGTTGATTTGATAATTTCACTGTGGGAATCAATGGATAATTGATTTACTTATCGTGATGTAATTATGAATTGTATCCTTTATTGTACTATAAAATATTTTCAGGAAAGCATACTAAATAGATAGAAATTACGTTATGAACTATATAGACTCAGTTCGTAAGCAGAATACTTTTTTTTACAGCGTTCTCAGTATTACAATAAGATAGACTAATAATTAGGCCTTGGCACGACATAGAATCCCTGGGAAGTGGAGGTATAATTAGAGTGGAATAGATTCTGTGAAATTGCGAAAATGAGAAGAATGATCAATAAGCTTTGTTCTTAGAAACACAATTATTTTTTCATGCCAAATTAATGCATCCGCGCGATTAACATATTAAAATATCTCGATCCGCGGTCCCATTCAAAAATATAAAAGTAGAATGACGTGTGCTTAAATTGTCTGATACGTAGAGATAAATAATCCATCAATAAGCTAATTTTCCATTCTATAAAAAACGACAGTATATATGCAGTTTTAAACAAATTTGCAATGGTATACTGATGACCTCTCCTACTTTCGACGCCAAATTTATCGATCACTATCCATAAATAACATATAGAAATTTGACGTTTATCATTGAACTCCTACATTAGAATCTGCTAAATCCCAACAAAACGTCTATTTTTAACGTTGATCTATCACCCAGAAGAAGAAAAGAAAATTCACACTTCTTTCGTAACCTTTCGTAACTGCACCATAAATATTCAAACAAGACGTTTTCTTGCTCTTCCATGTGAAATCTTCAATCAGACGAACATAGTGGGAGCCGAATAAAAATATTTTGCTTTGTAGGTGCGAGTAAAACTTCCCTAAACTCTGGTCCAACTTTAATTACCTCCACTACACCCAACCTTACTCCCGACGCTAAAAGTCAAAGTAAGACGAGCGCGGGCTCGTGCAGGGCTTAACCGAGTCCGAGCAAGACAGATATATACGTACGCCATCCACTGGAACGGCTGCAGCAGCCTAAAAAGGCTAAGAGAGAGAGAGAGAGAAAGAGCGTGTGTGTGTCTGTATGTATGTGTGTGTGTGTGTGTGTGTGTGAGAGAGAGAGAGAGAGAGAGAGAGAGAGAGAGAATAAAAGCGCCCGGTGCGCGGCTATTTTCGCTCGCAAAATATTGGCGCACGGCCATCTTCTCTCTCTGTCTCTCTTTCATTCTCGCACGCTCTCTATCTCTCTCTGACTGTCTCTCTTTCACTCTCTCGCACGCTGTCTTTCTCTCTTTCACTCTCTTGCACACTTTCTCTCTCTCTCTCTCTCTGTCTCCCTCTCTATGTTTTGTATGTCTGTTTATCTTTGTCTCTCTCTGTCTTTTTCTCTGTATCTGTCCATTTCCTCCTTCATCTCCCGCTTCCCTAACTCCAGGAATCCAAGCAGAGATACCGCAAACGTTACGTTCAGTCACGAAAATTTCGATTATGTCATAAGCTTGTAACTCGTCCCAATATAAGTCGTGCGCGAGACCGCGGAAAGAAGAGAGAGCGAGAGAGAGAGAGGAGAGAGAGAGAGGAGGGAGCGAAAGAGAGGGAGAAGAGAGATAATGGCGCATTATGTGGCATGGGAACAGGCATACAAATAGAAACATCGCAGAACGCGGAAATGAGCGAAGGTATGAGAAATCTTTGTTCTCCCTGCACAAGATGGAGGAGTAGAAAAAGGCATTTGTTCGTATGCTTATTTGTTCCATAAGAAAAATCGTTTTCTTTCGAGGTGAGCAGGAGAAAGAAGAAAAGAGAGAGAGAGAGAGAGAGAGAGAGAGAGAGAGAGAGAGAGAGAGAGAGAAAGAGAGAGAGCGAAAAAGAAAAAGAGAGAGAGAGAGAGAAAGAGAGAGAGAGAAAGAGAGAGATAAAAAGAGAGAGAGAGACTATGTAAGCACATCTGAATTCCTCACGCCGCGACAAAGGTGATAGGCACGAGAGCAGATATTTCCAGTCGGCGGGAGACAACCACCGCCTGTGTATTCACCGTTACAATATCCGTTTCTTGTGGCGCCAAAATAGAAGGAGAGAAAGAGCGAGCGAACGAAAGACGAATTTCGTTATTCGAGGGCGAAACGCGTTTTTGAGGGATCCGTCACTTTTTACTGAGAACCTATCTGTCATTTTTTGCTTTCACGTGCGCGATCGGCAAGAAGAATACTTTGCGTATCCGTTGTTGGTCTGCGGAAAGGTAAGGCTCAAAAAGGCACAATTAGTAAACTGAAGGATGACTTTTTCATTTGTTGAGAAATATTTGATGTATCCATTTTTTACTTATACGAGTGGAAAATTTGATTATACGAGGGATACATGAAAAATAAAAATAACGAGTAAAATTAATATCTATATAGACATCGATATATTAATATGCAACACGATATTGTGCAAGTTTATTCATTTTTCATCAACAGGCTTTCATAATAAATAAAAATTAGATTAAAATTCGTGCCAAAACTTACGCAGAAAAAAGATGAGGTAATACGTATTCGAGGTAACTAACCTGTAACAAAAACAGAAAGCGATGTTAGTATTAATATTTATATTTTTGAGATAAATGTCATGTAGTATAAATACTCGCTAAAACTATTATATTTTTAATATATTAAAAATCAATTAACTATCATATTTTTATAATCGCTCGATGGCCGGGTAAAATAGCATCAACGATATACTTAGCGCGCGCTTATAATACGAAAACTTTCATGCACCTATATCGAAGTGGCTACTCTGCCGAAGTAAATTTAGTCTACGCTTTACTTCTCTCTCACTCTCTCTTCCTCTCTCTGGTTCGCTCTCCTCTGTCTCTCTGTCGACCTCTCGTTCGATTATTAGCAGTACTAAAAATAAGCCAGCATGCTCTCCCCACCGATTCTCCACACTTGCACACATACCACTATACGTTTTCGCTAAACGTCTTTTTTTCGTATCGATTTCCCGTACCCTCGTACATGCGAAGCCACACACGACTGCTCTACGCGCATTTTTCTTTCTCGTACATACATATATATATCCGGGAAAAGAGAATTCGCTTCGGCGAATTCAGATGGTCTGCACATTTTCGCGCACTTGTGCGTATTACGCGTGTAACTCATATCCACGTATATACGATGGCTATGTGTCTGTCTGTGTGCGGTTCCCCTCTTTTTCCTTCGGCTTTATAAATTCCTGAAATCCGCGCACTGCAGAGCCGAGTCATTCTCGAGCGCCCAGCGATTCCAATTCCGCCATCGCGCGTTACGAGGCTGTGAAATATATTTTACATAAACTGTTTTAGAACCCGAGAAGCGAGGCGCTGTGCATCGATCGCTCGACTATGGAGGAGAGAAACAGTGAGAGGACAAATTGACGTGCAGAACGATCGTCGAATTTAAGAGCCGAGGTGTATATATAGGCAGATTGTGTTCTCATTTTTAATGGTACAATCGAAAAGCGATTGACGCGAGTGCAGTGTCGGCTCTCGTTCTTCGATGCTTATTCTTACATACATGAGATGCAGGTAGCCTTCGCTGTGTACATAATTTAACGCGCACACGTCACTTGTTTCGCGTGAATCATAAAACGTGTGTCTTGTTGGGCAAAAGATGAATTCAGTTTATTCAATATTTTATTGAAGTCTATTTTTTTTTCTCGACAAACCGCAAATTATTTGTATATATCCGTACGAAGAATAACCAATTTCTTAACTCGAACGAAGAAAAGCCAGTTTTGCCCGAAAAAAGCCGTAGTATGGGCACGTTTTTGGCTTTTTTTCTCGAGCGATATTGGCTTTTCTTTGTCTGTATATTCTAAGTTGGCTTTTCTTCGTACCGCGCGACGATACATGAGAAGTACGGTACCTTTATTAATAACCGTCAATCAATATTTCGATTTCTTAACTTAAGGTATACAAATTCTTTATCAATAATCTGAATTCATCAGAAAAACATTATTGAGGAAACTTTAAAAATAATCGTATATTTATGATTTATACGAAAATAAATTCCAAATACGTAGAAAACGGGGAAACTTCTTTAATAAACTGAGCGATCGAGGCGAGCTAACCACGAATTACGCAACCTCGGCGCGATAATACCGGACTTTATTCAGCCGAGCTTTCCTTTGCCCTCGCGCGCACGGCACGTATCACGTTTTTTCTCCCTTTTCTTTCCAACAAATTCCAATTTCGAAAAGTTACGAGGGTCGAAAGCCACCGCGTTACCACCACCATGCGTATACGTATATATCGACGGGACAAAAAACTTTTGCGAAAACACATCAACTTATGCGCGTCATACGTGCCGACATAAGCATGTATATATATGTACCCTAGCACGACCCACACAGACAGCAGTACGTGGGCGACACTTCGCGCGTAGTAGCTATATAGTGTGCCATGCAGGCAACACTGGCTGGCTGCCAAAATCCACCGGCCACTCTATCCGCGGCGCGAGATCGCAAAGATGGCGATTGAATGGGCCCGCGCGCGAGCGGCGTTATCTGGCGCGCCTGGAAAATTTGAGCCTCGCGTTTATGACCATAGCGGCGCGTGCTATGCGGTACACTCGAGATGTCTGAATTCGGGTCAGCGATGACGCGCGCCTCAGTACAGTAGAGGCTGCGCCGTTGATAGCGAGAGGACAGATCCTTGATTATACAGAGATTCGTTGGGAAATTTCATCAGTGGCTGATGGCGGCCAATGTGCTCTTCATTGGATTAATGAATGAAGTAATGGCGGAGGGACAGAGGCGGTATTTGAAAAGCTCCCAGTAATTCGTCTGTCTAAGGTGGACGATAAAAGCTAATAAGTGGTTATTATTACTAATATATAATTGGAGGACTCTTCCTGATCGATTTCTCTCTCATTCGAAAAATAGAGCTAGCCACATAAAAGTTTTATTGAATTTAATATTAATTCAATCTCATTATTGATCAATTGATTTAGGATTATTTTCAGAAATCCTCTCTTAAAAAAGTGATGGCCGGATGTTGTGAAGCCTTTATAGATTTGTTTTGATTGGTCTGTTAGGAAGAGGCTATTTCCGCTATACAATTGAATTCTTTTAATCGATTATTTATTTTTAATTATTTAAAACCAAATATACTTAAATTAAAATAGAATAAAAAATTCATCTTTTTATGCTTTGAAAAATTATTTGGTTATGACATCATTTAAACTAATTAAAATG
>UXGD01005462.1:0-14402 GCA_900474315.1 Torymus auratus
GGGTATGGGTATACTGTAAGGTGCTGTGCATTTGTTCGTCGTCTGGTAATGTAATATATTTTGGTAGAATGAAAAACGCAATTATTTCGTTGATTATAATATTTGTGTGCACGTTAGGTGAATCAAATTATTTTCATTATTATTAAAAACTCTGATATCATCATGCATATAACTATATTATTAATAAATATATCTTGTATAAGAAACTAAATAAAAAGTGTTTATCTGATTATTGATTCAAAATGGGATAACTTAATTTTTCCGGATTTTTTAAATTTAATTTTAGCTCCTCATTGGTATTTAAAATCATAAAATCTGAAAGAAATCAATAACTCTTATCAAAAAGTAGAAATCTACGATTGAAAAATCGACCGTCACTTCAATTTATATCAAATTAAAACTATTTATCTTTTTTGAAATATTGAATATGACATTTTCCAAAACAAGACATTTCCAGCCCCCAAACTCCCCATCAACCTTCCAACTTTTAATCAACGTTCAATACGCCGTTCGAAATAGCCCTCCCCCAACAATGGCCAGCGCGCACGCGTGTCGTGTCCATCACGCATTTGAATACAGACACACACACACACACGAAGCATTGTCGCTGACCGGGTCTGTTGTGCCCGTGAGCGTCAACGGGCCGCATTGTCGTCGGACTGGCATCGCGATAGCTCTCCTTCCCCTCCTCGCCTCCTTCGAGGATCCGATTATATCGATTGAGAAGGGGGCAGGCCGCCTTGATTATCCGAACTGTTGTGATAAGCCCCGCGAGCGGAGGAGTGGATAAATAGTGGCCTGCGTATTGTCGGCGGGTGTACTGTGCTCGCGGTGCGTATATACGGAGAAAGGAAAAATCGAGGACCTTCGTATTACCTACAAGGTTTCTTGAGGTGGTTGATATTAGATTTTTTTTTATACAAAGGGTACTTGTATTATAGAATGTTTCTATGATGAATTCTGATAAAAGATTTGTAATGAATAAATGAAAATATCGTATTAAGAAAATCGTCACTTATCCGAATAGAAACTCGACAGTTAAAAAAAGAGACAAATCGGAGTATTCTATTCTGATAATTAAGTGACGAAATATATAGTAACGTTATTAATCTTTGGAGATTCAAAAAAGCTCAACTAATTGAATTATAAATCGAACTACATCAAGATAAATGATATATATTTAATTCACATCTTTTACGATTCCTTATACAAACCTATAACCCCGTTTACATAAATACTTAAAATACGAGATACTACCAAAACCAAAAATTCCAAATTCACAACCATAACCCTACCACATCTCCCATATATATATATACCAACTAACACACCTGGCGACTGCCACCGCAATATACATATACCACCTCCCGGCAGCAGCAACAGCAGCGAAAGGACTCTATACCTCTCTCAACCTTTCTCGGAGATAGGACAAGGCGAGGCTCTGCTCACTCTCCTCGCAAGAGAGCGCCTCTCCGATGAAGAAATTGAATCATAAATCACGCGCGTTTCGATCGCGCGTTATATCGATTTATATATACCTATGCGCGCGCGCTTTGCCGCTCTGAACTTACGGAAAATTGTTCATGCGCCGAGCGCGGCTAATGGTTTCCCTTTTGCATTTGAATTCCTTATTGCCCCGCGCTTAAGTAACAAGGCATTAGCGGCGAGAGTTGTATTGTATCGCGGTGAGACTGCTCTCCGCAGAGTCGTTTTGCGTGCCTTTTTCTTGTTGTTCGTGTATCAAGGGCGGTGTGTATTAAGTTACTGTGCTTGGAATTCATTTTGATCTCGTAAAACAAAAGATTACATTCGTATTATATTCGTGTGCGGTAATGCGCATCTTAAGGCAGATATTACCGTTGACAGCTAACAGTATAAAACCCGACACTTCCACGTTTTTTTCAACGACCGTACGTGTCTTTACCAGTCCACACATTCCATCCATCTTATTTATTTACAGATAAATAATTTCAAAACGCTGCCCATTGAAAGCCGCAGTACAGCCCCTCGCGCGTGTAAAAAAAGCCATTCGCTGCACAAATCTCTACGGCAATTAAAATAATTACCTCGCAAACAACGAGAGACGCGCGCGCTGTCGCTGGAATTCCTAGAAAACGCGCGTATATAACATATACATATAAATTCGCGCAATCCCGGCAATTATTTATCACTCTCCGTGTACGTGTAGGTATACGTGCGGAGTCAATATTCATCGAGTGCGCGAGTACACGTCGCTCCTCCCTGTTGTAAACCTCGCCTCGAAGCGCGCAGAAACGCGAAATTTCATCACACACGTGCGGCGCGCGCGGCAATCTATGTTACAGAGTCGAGATAACCGAATGCAACGTGACGCTATTCCCTGGCGCGGTCTTGGACGTGATTGTGTATGTGGTATATGTTTTGGTCCATAATTCTCTACTGTTTTTAAAATAACTTATAATGTTTTAGTCGCGTTTAAATAATAATATAATATGACATATTTGTATAAACGAAAAATTTTCCTATTAGAAGAAATTAATTGATTCTTAATTAACTTATGTTCTAATGTATTTAATATTATTATTGAAAGTGAGTATCATATAAATAATAAATTCGATGTCTTAATATTTTGATCCATCTAAATTAATGTCTTATAGATTTCAGCATATACAGACAAAGCTAAAGAATCGTTTTCTAATGATTCTCCACATTAATAACAAAATATTTATCAAAATTAACTTAATCAACAAATTACTGTGTGTCTCTTACTGTGACGAACACCAAATAAAAGCTGCACAAATGAAAAATAATCCCGATATATACCAAGAACCACACAGAGATATATAAATTTTTACATCAATCTAATTTTATAACTTTAAAATTACTCCAATCCACATTGAAATCCCCCACCTATACCGCAACAACCACCATAGCCATTCAACTCCTTTTCAATTATATACCTTGCGCCCGTGCACGATGCATGCACGACCTCCGCCCATCGAACCTCTCATATACCGAACCCCCGCGCAAAAGAACAACATGCACCACTCTCGACAAGTACACATATAACCCAGAAGGACTGCTTCTTATATCTCTTCTCCTCCTCCTCCCGTGCATTGCGCGTTCGCAAAAGGGCGGCGTATGGTAATTCTCGAGAGAGAGAGAGGCTCGTGCCGACCTCCAGCTGACCTCCGATAATAACAGAGAGAGAGAGAGAGCGGCATGTCGCGCGCAGGAGTGGCGCTCGCCGTCGAGAGATCTTCTTGGGCTAGGTCGTGTTCGCGGTGTGTCTTTCTCTTCGGCGCGCGCGCGCGCGTGTGTAAGTATACGCGGGGAGAGGCTGCTGCAACTGCTGATAGAGGGAGAGGCCGAAGCGCACAGGTGAACACCGGCTGTGGCGCGCTTTGTGGACTGCCGCGCGATATGTGTAGGCGGTGCTGGTGCGCGATGCATGCGGGTCTTCTTTATGCCATGCATGGGATTTAACGGCTCGGTATGGGGTTAGGTATTTATGGGGTATTTTAATTTTGCTCAGTTATGGTATGGTTGGGACGTTTGTTAATATTGATAGCGATGAAAACGTAGGTATTTAGTACACTTTCGTGATTTACTTCTGAAACTGGCAGTGTTTTTAAATTAATTTTGGATTGAACTAAAATCAATGGTAAAATATTTATTTTTAGGTCAGTCTAATATTAAAAATTTGATTAAAAGAAATTTCCATGAAATCAATATTTTACTCGTTATAACCAAGACTTTTTCATATCACCCAAACGTATACTCCATTATTCCAAAAAACCATAATAACTCACCACATTAAACAAAAAATCCTAACACGACACCCCTTCCCCCGAAGGTCGCACTTTACCTCCCACTTCTCATTAATCCTCAAAAGTTCAATCCCTTATATACATATACACCTCCCATATATACATTCCTAGCCTTACATAATCCAAGCGCGCCTGTCGAAGGCGTATAGACCGCGATAGACGCCGTTTGCGCCCGCGCGCCGCTAAAAGACGAAGTAATGTCTACATGAATCTCGGTGATTTACCGATGCAACAGCAGCCGCGCGCGCGTTTGTTTACCTGAACGCGCGCGCTTGCTGTGCGCCTTTCTATACCATGACGCGCGATCGTTATATAGAGCCTTTATCACTGGGCGGCTAAGTGCTCGAGAGGCCCGCGGGGGCGAGTTGCCGCAGATAAGCAGGTGAAAAAGATATTTGTATGCGTTGTTTTCCTTTGGTTGTTGGGTGGGTTTTTGTGATAAAAGGTGAGAACAATGTCGACTGATAAGGCAAGAAGAAGAAGAAGAAGTGGTTCTGATGTGATGGGTTGAGGTGAACCGTGTGTGTTTATATATTGTAAGAAATTGAACAAATCGTGAGGTCACGATGATGGAACCGCGTCGTTCATTTTTCACACACCGTCATGCACTTTTTTCCATCTAAAAATATAAGTTATTAAATTTATAGGCCAGCGCGTATTTCAAAATCCCGCTGCCAGCGCGGCTACCTATATACCTTATAACACTTCCATAAATCGCAAAAAACCAACACCGCAATCAACATGTCTTACCCCACAGATACACACACATCTCGACCTCCTGTAACGGCCGAACAATCACAGCGAACACGCTTTAAAAATGAAAAAAAAAACAGTGAACTGCGCCTTCTATTGCCCATAACTTTCCCCATCCAATCAAGCTCTATGTCGTTAAACAAGATGCGCGCACGCTCCTAATGTGCATTTTTCCACCAACATCCGAGCTGCCCCCTAAACTCTAAATCTTGCGTCTCGCGTGGGGCTTATTAAATCGTACACGTGGCAGTGGGGATATATTTTCTCGAGCTCTGTATATATAAGGCATCAGGGCCGTGTTCTAATGGAAAGGTGTGGTGCGCTGGGTTATAATCTCGAGAGTGAGTGTGTTGTCGAACGAAGGCATCCTCGGAGTGTATAGTCGTGGAGATATCGCGATTGTCACGCCGGGATCGAACGCGAGGCGAAACAGCCTTGAGGCGAGGGAGGAGAAGGATTATGGTGAGCACGTTTTCGTGCATTGGGTCGAGGTAGGTATGGGTAATGAAATGCGGATGTGTAATTTTAAGAGTTTGGAGCAATCGTGGGTTATGATTTATCTATTTAAACATAACTTCGATGTTGGCGAGTGTTGGGGGTTTTTGTTGTTATAGGTGTTGTTTGATTCTGTTTCTTAATCACATATTTCGTAGATCGTAATTTGAATACAACATTGATACTAACATTATGTATTATTCAGTATCTTATGATCAAATGGCCATTGCCATAGATATAGTCGTGACTTTGAACATTAAATTGTCAATAATAAAGCCACTACAAAAAAGCCGATTAATTTCAATTAGGACACCCAACACTTTCACAACCCTTCCGTAAAAACATTTTACAAACATATACGATTTGGCATTCCAAACATGTACAAAAACATCTGCAGAAATTCCACCAAACCCTCCTAATTGATCACAACCTCTCTGGTATACTTCCAAATCGTAGAAAGCAAGTGGCATCGGGCACGCGCGCGCGATACCTCTCTCCCTCACCCGCAATCGAGATGAAAGCTCGCACACCCGCGCTCACGGCTACATAGACCTACTATACGCGCGACGAGCGGCACGAGCTCTCGCGAAATTTACGGCACGCGAACGCGGCGGCGGCCTAACTATATGCTCTCCTTATCTCCTCTCTCGGTTGCAGGAGCAGCACGCGCCCGCGGCCGCTCCTTGCGCGCGCGCCAGTTGTTGCGCAACGATCTGCTGGCGCGCGCGCTCGCGCTTTATAAGGCGAACGCGAAAAATCGCGGTAGGTATATGCTGTGGTGTGTGTATGGATGATTGTTGTGGAGAAGAAGCGAGGAGGGGGCGGGGAAAAATGGGTGATTAGCGGGAATGGAGGGAAGAGAGGTTGGGTTGTTAAGAGGTCGTGTAATGGTGTTGTGAATTGGAGAAATGGGTTATAAAAGTTTAAAAAATTGGTGGAAAAAAGGTTTATATATTTGGTTTATGGGTGGTTGTAAAATTGTGTAATTTATTGAATTATAAAATTCTCTTGCGTTAAATGTAGTGATGTAATTATTATTGTATGATTAATGTTGTTATGGGCTATATGGGCTGCGGTCACCTTTTTACGTTCTAATTTATACTGAAAGAAGTTTATATTAATTTTAATATTAAGGGCACATGATGGAATCTGATTATCATTTCTAAACGATAAAAAAACGTAAGAGATACTCTTTTTCACGCTAAACCCATTTCAATACAAAGCTTAACCAGATATAGATACAATTATAATATAGGAAGTATTTCATGATAATGATATAAAGACTATCAAAGTTTAAAAATTCATTGATTTGTGTATAAGTAAAGAGTATTGAGAAGTATATAATAACGTTACATGATTATCTCTTTACAATATTTATTTAAATTCATTTTATCAAGAATGACATCCCAATGTACAATATACAATCACACTTCAATCATAACGATAATAGAAAACGAATACGCTCACAAATTTATGTTATAAACCGAATCACTACACCGATCTATCACTACAGAAAACTGCCTGAAACAGGAAACAAGTCCTATGGCAGATCGACCGACCTCCTATAGCCCTTTGCTCACTCGTGCACCGCGTCCCGATTATTTTCCCCCCACCTCCCCTTATCTCACCCCCGCGATCAAATTCCTCTCTCTCCTGCAATAAGGTGTCGCGCTCGCGTCACCTCGCCCCGCGCGATGTCACGACCCGCCGTGTGCCAACTGTATATATATACGCCTAGCGATGTATCTCGTGCCGGCTCGTGCTTACCCATATATACACACACACCTAACCGAAGAAAGATGGGCAGAAAAAAGCAAGGAGCGCGTCGATCGATGAAGGGGGGGACGAATGTATGTCTGAGTGTGTGCGCACTCGCGCGTGGTGAGGTAACATGCGGAGATAAAGAGATGCGAGGAGCGCGCAAGCGCGACATGGAAAGCAAATGGAAAATCGCTTGTTTCTGGGGCCCCGAGACTAGGATCGAAGTTAATTGGGGATTTGTAGGTATGCGAGGGCAGAGAGATGTATATTTGTTTCGGGGATTGCCGATCATCTGGTGCAAGATTATAAGGATGTGTGTGATGGTCTCTGCAACATGGAGAAAGGTTATATGGGGGAATGTAAGTTTATAGAATGAAAGTGAGAAAGTCGTGATGTATACAGATCGGTTTAGTGAAAAGTGTGCTATGATATTCTTGCATTAATTATTAATCATCGATGAATGCGGTATAGATAACGCTTTTATCCTGAACAGCTCGTAGAGAACTGAATTTGTAAATCGACTATTATGGTAGAGGCGAGAGACAAATAAATATACGACCTCGCGCGCGACTAAAATCAATTATATACCATTTTCTATTCGATTTATAGCACCCATAAGAAACCGCGCGCTAGCTATATCCCCTACATAAAAAAAAATCCTTCAACACGAAACTCCCTATTACAGAAAAGCCCCAATCCCATTTCTATACATTTCTTCCGCGACCAATAGAATAACCCTCGGCGGCCGATAAATCAACCCACATTATTTTAAACTCTCTTTTCACAACACACACATGCGCAAGCTATATACCTATATACAGAAGAAGAAAAAAAAAAGAAACCCGCGTGCATAGAAAAGACCCGAACGCTCTCTGCATACGCGTATAACCTATCGTACACACATGCGAGGAAGAAGAAGGGGGAAGAAGAAAAGAGAGTCGCGTATACACACGCGTGTATCGCTGGCGTTGTACCGTTCTGATTAATGGGCTACCCGGGTTTATCCGATGTGTTGCGCGCGCGCGCGAGCGGTTGCCCGGTATTGTCGCTCTCTCTCTCTCTCTCTCTCTCCGCTCCTGCGCCGCGGACGCATAAATCCGAATTCCGCGCGCGGCCCTTCGACGCGGCTACAAGTCCGAGTTGAGGGGGGAGGAGAGGACAGGCTTATGAGCGCGAGAGCGGAGAAAAATGGGAGGAGGATAGGTGTGTGTGTATGTGTATGTGGATGGGTGGGAGGAATGCTGATGGGTAATGAGAGGATGTGTCATTAGGGAGTTTTAAGTTTGGGGTTTAGAGAGGTAACATACAAAAAATTATTGGTCTGTGAGTGTCAATTTGGTGTTTACCTTAATACCTATATGCAATAAAAATGTTAATATTTTTCTAAATATTATCTAAATAAATTTTATTTTATAAGAAAATTAGTGTCATAATATAATACTAAATGATAGGTCGGTGTCTGACCACTCTCGTCATTTATCTACTTACACTATATACCTATGGATGGCACATTTATTTTTATAGATCAATTACATGTTTTACTAATTGAACTATTAAACCCTTTAAATTATTTTAACTTTTAAATATAATAAATATATTTCAATTAATTATCACTAAATATTACTAATATTATAAACAATATATTCTCATTAAAACTTACAAAATTAAAGAGATTTTCTAAAACTCTTACAAATCGAACATTCGATCTTTTTTATTAAAAAAATATATATTTATATACTGAAACCAAAAAATTAAAAACCAATCAATCTCGACCCCGAACATCTCTTCCCTCGTCCTCCATCACGCACACACCCGCGCTCGTCCGCACCCGGCGGCCGTAAACATACGCCAGGCGCAACACACAACAACGGACCTGCACAATATCCAGATGCTCTTGCTCTCCTCCTCGCGTCATCGCGATGCGCGCGCTCGCCGGCTTATCTAAGCCTTATACCTCGCGCAGCAGCGGCCTTTGAAGTTGCCTCGACGTATTTCACCGGGCGACGCTTGTAGATCACGGGGTAACAAGGCGAGTACGCGAGGGCGCTTCCACTGCTCGCGGAATTTTATTGTCCTGTACCTCCTCCTGCGTATATAAGTGTGTACGTGTATGTGTGTGCGCTGGTGTACGGTGAACTTTCTAATGCGGGAGTACGTGATGAAACGCGGAAATTTCATGGAGTTTTTTTGGCACGGGAAAAGGGATTTGGAGTTGGGTGGGTGGGAGGATTATGAGGATGGTGGATATTTTTCGTGGAGAGTTTTGACAGAGATTGAATAAAAATAGTATCGGAGAGTTTATTCTTGTGCATGTTATTGTAACTATTATTTTCTCTTGCCTGAATTGTATATAGAAAGCTATTATTGTATTCTAAAGTAAACTTCTGAAAATTAAATTTATGGTTTCCTCTGAAATAAACTGATTTTTCAGTTTAATGTCTTGAAAATTAACACAAGCGATTGTGAACTTCTCATATACGAATTTGCTAGAAATCTTCATCCTATTTATGTCTAATTAATCAAATTTTTCTTTACAAAATCCTCCTTTGTAACAATACGATGAAAGCAAAAGATCACACAGTAAAACTTCTCTTCCATTTCCATCCGCGCGGACCAAACAGAGCCTACAAAAAAATCCCTCCCCCTAGCAAAATCAAGCCTCTGACATCAATTATTTCTCCAACAGCTTAATCAGCCCGATCATCGCAAAAAACTATATACGGCTATACACGCTCGCCTCTCCTCCTCTTCGCTTTTGGTCTCCTCGCCAAATCGAGACGCAAACCTCTAAGCTCTCTCCCTAACTAGCCGGCAACCGCACTTCCAGCACATATATATACGAACCGAAGCGCATCGATTTCGCAATACACAGACCCGCGGCGCGCGCCGAAAAATAAAACTCCCTATATGCAAATTCCCAATTATTCCCCAGCGCGTTTTTACCCTCTCTCGTACAAACGATCGAGATAACCATCTCCCGGAGAAACGCATCTGCTCCGTGCGGAGCGATAGACGGAATGATGCCTGAAAGGACGACGCGCGCGCACACGCGGATCTATTAGCTAAACGCGTGGGCGCGCGGATTTTTCGAGCGCGTATAATTGGGGCCCTCGTAAGGGAGAGAGAGAAAGAGAGAGAACATAATCGGACGGTACAGAGGGATCGTTACCCATTTTTGCGCGCTATCGACGATCTCGTGGAGGCTCGTGCCGCGCATAATGCAACGGAGGACGGCCCTGCCCTACGTGTATGTGTGTACGGAGGATCTTATGTATTCCAATCGCGTCAAATGCTCGCGATGTGTACCGAAATAGAAGAGTAAGAGTGGCTGATCGCTCGTTGAGGGTTTGTGGAGCGCTGGCTTTTTACTCGTTTTGTGCTGTAATTGTAGGAGAGAACGTGGATTTTTCGTAGGCGGATATTTATTTACTGAATAATGCTGACGCTTATTGCTAATACTATCAATGTAATTACTTGGCGGCTATACATGGGCTGAAATAACGCTCGAACGCTCGTGTACCCTTCGACTTTGGAATTCCATTTAAAATAAAATATTTATGATAGCTTACAGACATAATTAGCTGCAAATCCATTATATTTATCTAGAGGATTTTAAACGCCGGCGAGTAGTAAAAGTACGCAACATGAAAACACACTTACTGGACTCTCGAAATTCCGTCTGTGTCTGCTCAAGCTCCGCCCGCACATAGAGTGGCGATCACTTCCGCGCCTATTATATTCCCTTATTTTCTCTATTTAATACGCTTCGACTCCACTTCGTTCTCTGTTATTGTTTCCTACTCGCTTTTCTACTTTCATTCTCCTATTCTCTCTTAAGCCTTCTATTCTAATTCTTGTTTTTCCTATTTGAAAGATTATTTTTTAATTTGTTATAAAATATAAAAATGTTTATTGATTCATTTAGTAATTGAGTAATATTTCTAAAATTATCACAGTTTGCCGAGATATGTAATAATTTTTCGATTTTTCTAATTATATTATTGTTAGTATCAAAAGTATGATAGTTTATAACAAAAATTATCAATGAACTAATATTCATTCATTATTATTTAAAAACGTTGATTAAAACTTTCAAGAAACATTTACGGACCTCCATCCTCTTACATACTAAAGACTTCATTCATCTTTCTGGGAGAATACTCTCTTTTTTTTTAAATTAAAAAAGTTTTTT
The DNA here is from genome assembly GCA_900474315.1 of Torymus auratus. Classification (NCBI taxonomy): domain Eukaryota; kingdom Metazoa; phylum Arthropoda; class Insecta; order Hymenoptera; family Torymidae; genus Torymus; species Torymus auratus. The sequence goes on from UXGD01005462.1 coordinate 11,011, forward strand.
AATTAACATCTCCAAACTAAAGTTATTGAATATACTCTGATTCTTTAATAAAGGTGCGAACCTCTCTTTAATTAAAAAACGTCATTGAAGAATCGATAAAAATCTTATTTATCAATTAATCCTCTAAAACAAATACCATCCATTAAATTACTTCTCATTATTTAAATAATTTAAAAAACCATTTTTCAACCTCGGACCCATCAGCTATTCATTTTAATTATCTACATCGTAATAAACATTTAACCATAGCAAAATCTCCATTCATAAATCATTTAAATCACCAATCAAACAATTACTCTCCACTCTACCATCCTCCATTTTTTACGCGAATTCAATGGGTCGACTTTTACACCGACAACCGCGTTTTCGTTTGCATTTTCAGTATACGCGCGCGACAAGCTTTCCGCAGCAGCGAACAATAAGCACTCGCTCGCGCGCGTGCCTATTGATCGGATGCATATACGCACCGCACGTGGGGCGCCAAGGAAGTGCGCCGCTGGAGTATATGAGGCGTGTTATATGACCGAGCAGAGCGCACGCGGGCGTATAAATTATTAATGACCTTAGGATTATGCGGGAGAAGGTGAGTGTAACACGGGTGACGGGGTGATGGGAGGGTAGTTACAGCGAAGTAGTTTTTTGAAAAATTGGGTTTGATTAAATTTTGTAGGAAGATAACGAAATTTTACTGGATTAAAGAGAATTGCATTTATAATTTCAGTAAATAGATTGCGTAAATAAATCATAAAGAAGTATTTCGTTAAAAAAAGTACGTATATTTGCGATTTAAGCGAATAAATAATTTACTGACTTCAATGAAATTAAATATATATATAGATTTTATATTCATTACCGAAATGAATTTTAGATTAGTAGTAATAACAAAAGTTAAGAGCTTATAATCCTAGGAATAAAATTTTGAAGGGTAATAAATTTATTAACAGCCACATTAAAACCCTATACTAAAGGCATTTAACATTCGAAAAATGTAACTTAATATCGCATTCTGCACCTTTACCAACTTCCTCATACTCGCTCTCCATTCGACACACATACAGCACGCGCATTAAAAACTCAAATATTAGCTAAAAACCTCCCATCCGCCGAAAATATATCCCTCTTCTCCATAAATCACCTTCTCTCTCTCTCCTCTAACGAATCATTGACTGCTCAATGAACCTCGCGTTCGCGTAATGAACCGCATTATCGAACACCTCTCTCGCACAAAAAAAAGAGAAAAGAAAAATCCAGCGTTCACCCGTAGGGCCTCTCCAAACGAAAAAAAAAATCCCCGCAGAAAGAGAGAAAGTAAACACACGCGGATACCCGTGGCGCACGCGAGCGACAGCTGATGGATCGCGAAACTCCACGTGCGATGTATAAATTGCGCGCGATGGTGATTACGGATTGAAGTTAATCGCCGAACGCGCGCATGCGCCAGCCGCGCGGTGATTTACAAGTGCCAAAGCGCGTGCGCCGAGAAAGTTTAGCGCGAGTTTTGGTATATAGAGGAGAGAGAGGGGGAAGAAACGAGAGTGAAAATGCGAGAGCGAGTTGCGCAAGGAGGATGATAAAACGAGAGTGGATGGGATTTTTTTTCTGTGGGTATAGAGCGGTGGAGCGGTTTAATGGAGTGCATATGTGTGTGTGTGTGTAGGAATGGATATATATATTTGTAAGGTATTAATGAATGAGTAATTAAGGTGGAAGGTACGGATATTGTTATGTAATTGGGATATTGATTGCTCGCCGCTATATGTTAATGGAGAAAAGTTTGATATAGTATAGGAAGAAAAGTAGTAGAATATATCTGTCTCGCTATATACGATTGTATCTATACTGAATCACAGACTTCGCAGATACTTTTCAATCTTTTTTCCCCATTTTTGCATTTATATAGAATTTTATCAGATGCTGGTGAAAAATGAACATCAAAGCGTTTACATTAACCGCTGCTAAGTCAAACAAACTAAACAAACACGTAGACGTGAGGATAGACAGACGCGCGCGCGCAGACACGCACCATCTTAACCTCGAGGTATTATATACGCGGCTCGGTTAAACACACACATGTACACCCATGCAGACACTTTATATCAGCTGTGTAATTGGCGTCGTCGTGACCTCTCGCCGCATGCAATCACACGCGTCTTTTATTTCTTGCCGAAACACTTTAATGCTGTGTGCGTATGAATATATATACAGCCTGAGTTACCGCGGTAATCTGGAACTAGTATTTTTATACATTCGCTTAAAAAAAATCAATAGTTTGTTGTACTTTATGTACGCAGTTTACTTTTAATTTTAATTTGAACTTGTTAATTAATGTTAATTCAATTAATCCTCCTCCATAAACTCATACCTCGCACCCATTTTCCTCATAACGAATTCTCGCGCGTTTGCGTACGCTCACTTTTACTCCCATAAACTTTCGAAACAAATTACCCGGCATGCCTACCATCCCTCCGCGAGTCGCACATAACCTCAGTTCGCCTAATCTTCCGTTAAACTCCCATTTTTCCGCCACGAGAACACACACACATACATACACGTATTCACCTCACTCGGCTCGACACTATCACCGCGGAGGATCTCGAAAAACGACACGCGCTTGCGCGGCGTTTTCGCGAAAACCCGGCGCCGCTGACCCTTCGTCATGTCGCGGGAACGGAGCGACTTTGAGAAAATTGCACGCGCGCAGAGAGCGCGAGAACGCAGCCATATACGTATACGTTATGTGTGTGTGAGAGAGAGAGATTTTAGCGATCGGCTCGCCGATATCCGACTCCGCGGATTTTCCACGAAGGAAGTCGGTTCTCGTGTGCCGCGCATGCGCTTTGCATAATAAGCGATGAGTGAGGAGGTTGGACGGGATGGATGGGAATGAGGAGAGAGAGTGTTTTTGTGGGTCGTACGGTGAAGTTATAAGGAAAAAGGGTTATGTAGGTGAGGTATTATGAAGATTTCTGGGTTTGGGAATATTTTGGATTGTTTTTTGGTGAAGTTTGTTGAATTATTAAGGTTGAATAAGGATTGTGGCTGATTATTATGATGAATATTGTTCAATTTCCTTTTTTTCATTTTTTTTTAAAGTTGGTCAGTTTTTTTTTAATATATGCGGTTTCATACCACTTCGTTATTAGGAATCGTTGTCAATGATTACTTTTATTTTCTGTTTCAGGTACGTTTTTCAACATATCATCTATACCTGAACGATTTTTACGTAAGTAAGCTATAAACTTGATAAATAGTAGGGCTTCACGAGAGCAAGACAATACAATATTTCTGCGTAATTATTGTCTCGCTCTTGTAAAATTTTGAAAATTTCTCTCTTGTATTGGTCTTGTCAGTCAATATGAAAAGTATTATTGTCTTGTCTTGAAATTCTCGAT
>UXGD01005463.1:0-14402 GCA_900474315.1 Torymus auratus
CGCGAAGCGCGTTTAACTTTTGCTAGTTTGGTAAACTTTTTATGTTGCTCGAAAATGTGTAAAAGAAAACTTTGAAATAAAATTATCTTGAAACGAAAAATACACAGAAACTTGAAGTTATTCCCCAGAGGCAGAACTCAACTACTTATCGGCGTTCTTATCCTAGTAAGTTCTTTTCTATTAGTTTTTAATATGCGTAAAAGTTTTTTTTCTCATAAATGAGAGTTTCTTATAAAATGTGTATCTAAGTAAAGAGTTTTATTTCGTATAATGCTTTCATAAATTTTCCATTATTATAAAAGGTAAAAAGTATAAAAATATAAATAAAATAGAACAATTAGAAAAAAGTGAAGAAAGATATTAGTTTGCTGAAATTTTGTGACCAACATAAATGAATTAGGCAATTTAAACTTTAAAATATCTTTCTTTTTCTTGAATATAAGATAGAGACACTGCTCTACATTTAATTGTATAATAACGTGTGTGCAAACGGTGAAACTTCACTAAATTTGAAAGAATCCCTACATATCTTTCGCCATACTTTCAACACATCAAATATATCTATTACCATCATCCTTCTCATACTCCACTTCGACAACCCCTTATAACGGCACTACATAAACCACCGATTAAAGTAAATCCTACCACGGCGACCATAAAAAAACCTAAGCGGATTCTTTGAGGTGCTTCGCAGGCACTCTCCGATACCCCCAACACCAGCCGGAAGAACAAAGTGACGCTGTATTAGCAAATCTATTTATTTATCGTTATTCGAGACGAGAGAGAGAGAGAGAGAAACCTGGACGACGTCGTCGCGAAACATCGGAGGGCGCAACTTCTTCGCGAGCGTCTTAATCGAGGGAAGAGCTTTTTTTATGTGAACTTTTCTCGCGGGTCAGGAAGGAGAGGGCTTTTACGATATGAGCGTGATTTATGACTTCAAAGTTCTTAATGTTCGAAAATGCTCTCAGCTTCCGTCTCTTTTTTTTTCTTTTTTTTTTTTAAAGCTGATGACGCGAAAAGGGTGTGTGTCTTTATGGAGTACGCTTTTGGTATGAAGTTGTGAATTGTGGAATAAGTTAATGTTTTGTTGATGGGTTTCTAATACATTGGTTGGGTTGATTTAAAGTAAATAGAGTAAAAGATAAATATATAAATTCGAAGGTAGTAATGAAAAGTATCTATATGAAGTACATGGGATGTTTCTGTACTTTATACTAGAAAAAGATCATGCACGCTGTGCCCGTTTTATTTCTTCTTGCTAGAAGCTTACAATTAAAAAACACTTATTGATCAATTAATTGATAATGGTTAACTTCTTTAATTTTGATTAACATCAGCAATAATATAATAAAACTAATTCGTTGGTATGGATCTATAATATGAGGGTTGTGGTGATCTTCCTTCATGGTGATGCCCGCGAACAAGGCGAGCCATTTCTTGATAAAAAGAACTATAACAAATTTTGAAAAAATTCAAGGTTCTTTTATTTTATTTAAGTAATGATATATATTCAAAATTTCAGACTTTTGTTAACTTTCTTGTAACCATTGAACATCGTTATCAAGGTTATGTGGAACCTGTAGATCCTATATATACGAACATTCTTGAAAATGGCATATCTCGCATAATAGCGAAGATGAAAATTATTTCGTATACTTAATAAAACTATTGTTAATCCAAGCCGAAGCTTAAATTTTAATTATAAACTTTCAGTTCGCACGATAATATACCTATAGGAAGAAATATAATTTTTTAATATTTTAATATGAAAGTTGCCTATGCCTCGACATCACGCGTATACAGACCGTATACTTATTAAAACTTATTCTCCCATCTTAACGACAGCTCTTAACAAGTTACCCTTCACAATTTAAATTTCGCACGAATGCAAAATTTCCTCCCCCCCGTCAGTAATGTAGGTCGAATATAATAAAAAGTTGCGTTGACTTGTTTTAATAAGTTTGTTGTTGCCAGCGCCGCGGAAAATCGATATGCTGATGGCAAATTCATCTGACTTCGTAACTTTGCTCCTCTAAACTTCTCGCGCGAGCTATATACGCGCTTCGTTCGTGCGCGCGCGTCTTCTCTCGTCTTTTTTTTCTTCTTCTTCTTCTTCTCTCCGCGCTCGCGGAATAATCAATCGTGGAAAGAGAAGTTCGCACCCGCGAGACTCGTAAGTTATAAATGCGCAGGTTGCGAATATATATATACCCGTCGTGTAATGTATATCCCAGATGTATTAGAAGTATGGGTAATTTTGAAGTGACGCGCGGAGATGACGTTATATACTAGTTTGACTTTGCGATATCGTAGATGTTTTTTTTTCTTTTTTGTAATTTTATGGTAATGTGTTTTGTAAGGAGGCAAAGTTTGGTTGAAGTTTTAAATTAAACAAGTATCATAGTGTTCTGATAAGAAAACCTTGAATACTTTCGATAATTAAGTGTATATACTTCAAGCTCAAAAACTATCCATAACGTGCAACGCACTGTAGAATTTGACCTCTGGATAACAAGATAACCGTTTTAACTTTTTCAATACGCTGTTTTCGAGAAATATTATATTTTTCTTTTAAACCGTGAAGATATCTACAGGATTTATTGTAAAATTATGTTTATGCAAGATCCACCGCAGGAAACAAAGTTTTCCACTTAAAGTTACTTATATCTTCTTGAAAGTACAGCATTTGGCTTTTTAGAAATCCGCAAAGTATTCAAACACGACTGCTTTTCTAAATTTCACGAAACAACGTTACACAAAGCTGCTGTTTTTAACCACGTCGCAACAACGTTGGAAAAAATCATTCTTTTCGGTAGCAACAAACAACCCGTCGCTTCGATATAACGCGCGCCATCAACACCAACTAACGAAAAAATAAACAGCTAACGACGCGAGCACCGTCCATCATTTTCCCTCGCGTCAGCGCCAAACACCTTCAAAGAAAACAAGAAGAACCCTCGAACAAGAAAACTCCTTCTCGGTCGTGCGACTAGCGAAGAAAAATCGATCGCTCCGTGCTATGCCGCTCTGTAAAAAGTGCATATAGCGAGAGGAGAGAAAAAGCTCTCACGCAACGACGACTCGTTGTCCTTGAACTTGACGCCCGGCCCAATCATTCCAACTCGCAGGGGATTGATCGCGAGGATGACGTGTACTACTCGGTTCGAAAGACAGCTGATTAGCTGGGGTCGGTGATGAAGGGCGTAGGGCCGAGGTTTTTTTTGGAAGGTGAGTTATATTGAAGGAATTTATAAAAAGGAAACAATTGTCGTTGTGGTAAAAGGATGAGAATTTTTTAGGGGATGTATGTCGATGGCTGGAAGGGTTTGTCGGCGTTCTTATTATTAGAATGTTTGAAGATTGTGTAAGAGTATTTTGTTTAGCTGAGTAGGTTATTTTGCATATATATTTTGTTGTTCTTTATTTATATTAAAAAAATTACGTACTTTAAAATTTCTTTATTTTATCTTCGCATAAATAACGAATGATATTGAAATTTAAAATACAATAATTTTCAAAAGTACGAAATAAACTGTTATAAAAATGCAATAATCATACAAACGGTTATCATTGACGATTTAATACAATATTTCATTCGAACAAACACAATCGCTTTTACCTTCATACGTATTTAATTTCATGGGCAAACGTACCAGTGTTGCGTCAAAGTTAAAGTATATTTACGTCTTAAAAGTTTTTACACAAAAGACAGAATTTTCCACGGTGTCTCTTTTCACTCCGAGGACTTTGGAGCCAGCACGAGCGTATACCTTTTTTTACAGCCCCCTTTTTTGCTTTGCTCACTTTTTTCTTTAAAGCTAAACTCGGCAAATCTACATAAAGAAGATAAACTTCTGCACGTTTGCGCGGAAACGTTGGATCCCTCGCTGCTGGCGCGCGTGTATTTTTTTCTTTTTTTTTTTGTATAATTATGTGTTTTACTTGATGTTTGACAAAAGTACTTTTTGCGAAGTGAAGAAGAGCGGATATATAGCTTACAGTGAAATAGTGTCAAAGTCAAGTCGGAGAAAGAACGGGTGGAGCGTTTAATGAATGATTCAAGAAAGGAAGATTGAAAGTAGAACGTATTGAGTATTATGGTACGACCAAAAGACGTTTTTTGCAGCATTACATTCATTCGATATTTTTTTGTCGAATAATATCCTCACATAATTCGTACAGTGATTTTTATAATAATACATTTTATACAATATTCATATTTTTATTTTTTGGATGAATTCATTGAACAAAAGTTTCAGTAACCTGATGGTAGTAGGGCTTACACTGTGATTAAAGTAAATGAAGTAAGCAAACCTTTTTTTCGCAAAAAAGTATGCGACTAAAGTAAAACTAGTGTTTATATTTTTTTAAACTTTCTTAATTCTGAAAATAGCTTTTATTTTTCGTATAATCATTCCGTAAACATTCATATTATTATGATTTTTTTTATAAGAATTAGTATGCTTGTACATGGAATATTGAGCCAATATAAAGTATTTTTGTGCAAAATTTAAGCTGATTTTAACGATGTAATAAATCAGATAACTAAAAAATTTGGCACAATACTCGTATAAAAAATCTACTTCCTTAATTTGTACTAAAAAAAATAACTCAACTTCATCTTAAAAATAAAGAAGTTATCCTCAAAAATAATATGATAACACAGAGCTATCATCTATCACACCGCCACCTGTTCATTATTTATAAATTCTCCTCTCTCTCTCTTCTTCCTCCTCGCGATTTCCATTTCTAGCCCTCCATAACAACGCACTCAAACGCGCAACAAAAGGTGCGCATCATCCCGAAAGAAAAGCCTCTCTATTCACGCACACGTGGCTCTCGAAAAGAAAATGAAAAAATTACGCTCGTGCGAAAAACAAAGGCTGCTTTATGACGAGGGATTTTCACGCTCACCGCTCCGTTTAATTGGCAAAGTTGCGCTTTCTCGCGCCCTTATATTACGAGATGGTGCATCGATCAAGAGGCCGAGGCGACGATGTTTCTAATGTGAGAGGTGCAATGCTGAGAGACTTGTACAATATCTTGACGCTTGACCTTCTTTCGCAAAGGCACGTTTGAGGTGACTCTCTGACTTATCCGCGTTATAAAGAATTCTTTTAATTTGCACTGGTAATGTAGAATTGGCTTTGATCGGTGGTGTGTGTTCGTGTTTAAAATTGTAGTTTTGAGAATAAAGGACATTTTTTCAACATTAGATGGTATTTTTTTCATGTTTTTCGTGCAGATTACTTTTAATTCTGACATTTCTTCTTTTTGAGTTGGAGAGCAAACGAAACCTGGGGCAAAGAAAAAAAGAATTACCACAGCTGTTTTTGCTGACTCACAAAAACATGGTAGGAAAATTCTGCAGAGCGTTTGTTATTCAAAGTATAAGTAGTTGAATGAAAGTCAAAGTTGTCGAAATTAATGTATTGCATTCTTCAATCATGATTTCACGGTGACACATAACGACAGTTTTGTGAGAAACTTACAATTTAATAAAGACAACGTATACCTAACTTCGAACCTTTTTTCATGCGGGATAAAAATTCTAAAAAAATACATAAGAGCCTCTTTGCAAACATTTTTAAATTGTTTCTCAGAGTGATGAATTTTTTTAATTTTCTATGATTCGAAGTTATATCTTTTAAATAATCGTTTGATATTAATTAAATGCTACAAAAAACCACTTTTGCTAACCTTTTTAACAATACATTTTTCAAGAACAGCTGCCCATTCATCTATCTCCTTAGTACCATTGTTCCTTATAGATATAGATATAGGATATAAGTGCATACTGGATCAATGCGCAGAATGCATTTGTTCCGATACCCTCGACTGCGTATCGGAATTCCGCAACCTCTGAATCGGTGTATTCCGTAATAACCCAAGTGAACTCGTGATCAAACATGGTTAGAAATTCTAATCTTAGCGTTATGTCGATTCATCCCTTCGACTAGCTAAATTAGAGTATTGGCCGTTAATAATAGCAGTTAGTATTTGCTTCGATTTTGTCGAATCTAAATACCCCACATGACCCAAAAATGGATTATAAAATGCGTATATTAAAGGTACGAGCATCTAAAAAGAAAAATATCTCAATCCATTTACCTTTATACAGCTGAACACATCAATGCATCAAATAATCATTCCAGATCCATTTACATACATTACAACCATTTCATCTCCACTCCTTTTTTCCCTTTCTCGAAAGGATAGTGGCACAAACGCGCGCTCGCGCAACGAAGACGAACGCGCGTCGCGTGGGCCGTTTCGACACGTAAGTATTCTTTCTCTTTCTTGGGGCGCAATAGACGTATCGCTCGATCTTCGTCTCAGTGCCGCGCGCCCGCTGAAATAGAAATCTACGTGCGCACGGTGCGTGTAGGATCACTGTGGCCTGGAATTTAGTGCCGGGGCTTGGAAAATCGTGGAAAATGGGATTATTTGGATAAGGGGGGTTCGGATTTATTTCGTAGACAGGCGAGTTTGGTATAACAAAGTATAATATCTAATTGTGATTTTTAGCATAGCTTCTGTATTGTTCATTAATTTGTTCTGAATACGTCCCACGGGAAAACGATTAAGTAATCTTGATTGTATACGATTTTTATCAAGCCTTTGTATACAAATTGTATCTCGGAATGATTCTATACAATTTGTATACAATGGCTTGATAAAAATTGTAAACAATATGTAAACAATTAAGTATGGAGGATAAATGATGGATACATAGTTTGTTTAAGTACTTAAAACATCTATTTTGTAACCATGATAATTATAATGAACAATATTTAACGAACAGTATTAAATAATCAGCAAAATGTTTTCTCTTTTCATTTTCGATCTTTTGCGTCCTTATATTCAATTAATTTTTGGCCGATACATTTCAAAACCATTTTTTATACTTCGCACGGGTCTCTGAGCATGCTGAAAATTAAGAGATTATGTAAAGATTTGTAGAGTTATTGATACATATTTTGTAACTTACACAAAATAACTGATACGGCTTTTTGATGCAGACCAGGGCTTGCCTCTTCTTTCGATCCCTTGCCAATTGTAATGCCTTTTGTTTGATACTAATAATAATAGATTTCTCGCAAGAATGGTGTGCGATTTGGTTCGATCAGCTACTTTCTTCAAATCGTGCAGTTCGTATCTTTTCTTGCACAAATGAACTAATAAGACAATTAAAACCTACATTCGTAACTTTTTCTTACAAAAAGTTAGGTATAGGTCCAAATTCGACTTTCAATTTTTTACTTTCCGATATTAGTATACCTGAAAACACAACAAAAGAGACATAAACTTATAAAAGAGGTAACTGGATAAATAGCAATTAAGGAATAACAGTTTAGTAATTTTGTAATATCAATAAATGACATTGATAAACGATGGTAATGATAGTTGAATCTACGTATGAAACTGATATTACCAAATCTCCTTATGAAAATCGGCCTCCCAAACACCCTTTCTAAATTTTCTACATTTTCTTTCTAATTTCGGAGTATTTTGAGAATACTCAACTCTCCTTCCTTGAGAACACATCACTTGGGACAATTTTTGAGATATGGCGATTTAAATACTTAAGCTTAAAAGCAACTGCCATCATACGAGTGAGAACTCGAAACTAGTCAAAAACCCTTTCTGAGTCTGCACTATAGTGGAAAGAGATATGTGAGACTTATCAGTGTTCGAATGCTTTGATAAATGATAGTGTAAGTATAATTTTAGATGAATGAATATTTACTATTCGTTGGTGTTTTGCGAATTTCACGGTCAACTTTGAACTTTGCACTAGTGTAATAAGGTAGAAAGAAATTAGTATTCTTTAATTAGAGAGTAAATAAAAACTTGTTCTCTCTATTTTTATTTTCTTCTATAATAGATTATGTACGAGCCTCTCTAACGGAATCATTTACTTTTGGAATAAAAGCTTTTCCAAACATTTTCATAGTATCTATTATAAAATACCATGTTTCAAACTCTTTGTTAATGGATGCAAATGTTTATCGTATATTCGATGTTTATAGGTATAGAAGAAGAAAAGTCAAGTTTGAAAGATATACCGAAATTTTTTTTTGTTGCTTACGGAAATCATAATTTATTAGTTCGCGACATATCGACTCGGTGTAATTAAAATTATTTGAACGCAGAGTTAAAAACTGATGACACCAATCATTCTCAGTAAGTGTCACAGTGATCAATGAAATCCACTAACATCGCTTTGCAAGTTGCTGGCACACTTTTAACGAGTTTACAAAATGCGGTGCTCTGCATTTTTGTAACGATTGCAATAATGACATAATATTCTCTTTACACCATATTATATGTACTTCCCTCTTAATTATATTGTCATTATTTATTGTTGCTTGATGCTTGAAAAATTTGCTCAGATTCCAAGATAAAATAACATTTTCCAACTGGATCTTACAATTACACGACCCATTCTTTTAAAACAGATCATATAGGAATCAAATAAAATTTTATAAATTTTTTAAACTGACGAACGGCGGTATTACAATTTTTCCAACAATTCCAATAAACGATATAAATTCCAAAGACAAATGTCGTCATCAGCTTTATTACTTCTCTTCACGTCACAACCATCTCTACACGAAGCATCATGGCAAAATTCATCTCAGACCAAACATCTACCTCCGTTTCACTCGTGCCGCGTATCCTTCATTCCTCCGCGTCTTTTCCACCCCCGAGCGATGGAACTGGCGTATTTGATGCGTTTTCCGGTCACGGGATCGTCTCTCGCTCTCTCTCTCTTGCTCTCTACAGCTACTCTCTTGAGCCTTTTCATTCTAGAAGGCCCGGGCTCACCTCTTTCTCCTTGATTTCTCCGACGTCGTGCAACTCGGCAGTCTGCCGCAGGGGTTTTATTAAATGGGGGAAGGTATGTGTCGATAGTGTGTAGGTTTGACGGATAGTATGTGCATGGAAAATTGAGTATTTTTATGGCACGTGGCATTTAGTTTCTAAGTTGTAATAAAAGTATACAATACATTATTTATTTTATTTTTATGCAGTTAAGTATTTAGTTTTGTATGCTTGAATTTTTACTTTTTTCTAGCATGACTCCATCTGAAAAAATTATACTTAGGTTTTATGCAGCAAATAGTTTTATGTACATCCACAACGATGAAACATGTCATGACAGAGAAAAAGTATACAAGGATATTCAGAAAGCTTTGGAAATTGAAGCTAATATAAATTACTTAAGTATTTAATTAAAAAAAATACATTTTCTTTTAATAATATTGGTGAAATTACAGTTATATATTTATGTTATAATAATGTTACATAATATAGTCCAACAGATCTGTGATAAATGGCAATGTCTTTGTAATGGTTTTGTCACTGCTGTAAAAAAAATTGAAAAGAAAGAAGCTTTAACGTACCTCGAAAACAGTTTACATGAAAGATTGTTCTTTTTAAGATCATTTATTATTATTAGTGATTCCAAACTTGATTCCAAATCAAAGAAGCCTGAAGCATTGCGAAAGTATGATTGTAAACAAAATGTGAAATTCAATGGAACTGCTTCAAAAGAAATGTTGGGTCAAGTTGAAAAACTAATAACCAACAGAGAAAAAATATATGTAAATTAACATTCAATCTAAACTTGCATTTATTATATTTACTTACTTTAGCGTTATACACAGTCTTAACTCTGGAGGTATTGGTACTCTCCGACTATATTTTGTTATTCTATCTTTAATTAAATTATATAGATACATAAATGCTTGTACATTCATTCTAGTAAAATTCATGAACTCTTCTTTATCGCTCATCTTAAAATACGTAAAAACTCTCTCATAAGCACCATATCCTGTTAAGTAATTATTTCTAATTAATGGTTTGCACCATCATCTTCTGAATTTTTTTTTTCGATTTCTCAGTAATTGCATTAATCGAAAGTAATTAATGCCTATTTCCAATACTTCAACAACCAGATTATGATCATCCATTTTACATTAATTGAAAAATCTTCAAAATAATGTACAAATCTTCTTATAATCAAATCTCTAAATCACTAATCTTCCAACACTCGATTCTTTGTTTATGTTAAAAGCGGAAACTCATGTTTTGATCTGTTTAGGTGTGTTCAGCGAAAACAATATTTAGGGTTAATTTTTTACGGTTGGCTCTTCATACATCACTAACCTCCTCAGATGATTTTTGCGCATGCAAGGCATTATAGCCGGTAATCCGCGTGGTGAGTAGTAGGAAGCGCGACGGAGGGAACCCACCATCTAGCGGCGCACGCAGAACTACACTCTCAGAAGAGCGGTCACTACGGCACGAAATTTGAATTAATGTTGGGTGTACCTATTACGACTCCTCGTAGAGTCTCGCTGTATTAAATTATTATTAATAATATTATTATAATAATAATTATTATTTTTTAATTTCTATATAATAGCGAAATAGAGACTTTGATTTGATTGACATTTCATGGAAAGCAAGAAATTGGTAATTTTAGTTTAATACTTCACATTGAGCGGGAACTTGTTTATGAGTTATTCGGGATTGCAATTGAGTAGTTTCTGTTCATATATTTTGTGCATAGATAAGTATAGGTATTTAAGTTGAATGGCTAGTAAAAGGAAAGTAATGTAATGTCATCATTTTTTATTGGCAAAAAAATACCATATAGAAATTAGACTTCTTATTATCGTAGGTTTTTTGTAAGTCATTGATGTTAGTCTAAGCAAATGCAGAAACAGGTAATATTATTTAAAATCAATATTATCCCGTAGCGTCATCATAGTGTTAATTGTTTGTTGAATTTTCTTTTCAATTAACTAGAGATTCAAATTAAAAGATAATAAAAATGAGAAATTTAAATTTAAAGTTTGATTTTAATGGATTATTATTAAGAGAGAATCATACAGTCAAAGTAATAATGAAATGCATAACAAAATATTTTTCTTGTAGAATATTAAATAAGTGAACTTATTTAGTATTCCAATAAAAGTAAAAGGTAATTTGAATGGCCGCAACCGAAATGGATAAATTTAAAATTTAAAATCGATTGCGATCACAAAAACTGGAATGTACGCAAAGGATTGATCAGTAAGAATGAAAATATCTGTAGAAATGTTTAAGTTATAAAAGTTATTAAATTACCAACTAATTTATGATAAAAATTATGATATACTATGAACCTAAAATAAAATGTTTCATAAAAAGAACGGCGGATTTGGCTTCCGTTCGATAATTTATAACTTTTAGATCTACTTGATATTCCTCCAAAACATTCATCATTACACTTTCCAATTTCAATAACTATACATCAACACTGCATCAAGAACATTTTCCTTATACAACCGCCCATACTCCCACCACAAAATTGTCCCTCCACATGGACTGCCATCTGCCACTCCCCTTTAATCACTAGAATACAATTAGGAACCTACACTCTGAAAATTCCTCCTCCTCCTTACCTTAAGACGCGAGTCCGAGAAACTCCACAGAGCTCGCGTCAAAGTAAACGTTTGTACAACACACACTCACACATACACACACACACACACACACACTCATACACACACATACACACACACACACACACACAGACGGAGAGACTCGCTCTTGAGAGGGCGCTCGCTCACTGTACCTTTGGAAAAGACAAAGGCGGAGTGGATTGTAAATTCCCGCTGCCGCTCTCGGGGGCTAGTTAATATTGAAGATAGAGCGCACGGCGCTATTACCCCCGGCGCGAGTGCTATATAGTACTATTCTCTCTCTCTCTCTCGCTCTCTCTCTATTTCATACGCGAGAATGGGGTGACCTCGCGTGATTCCGCGTGTGCGTGCAACGACGACGACGACTGTCTGTATATAGGAGACGCCGGGAAATACGATTTCCCTTTGTGTCTATGTGCCTGGGTGAAAATTTAAAACGGCTAAGAGGGCCGAGGAATGATCTTGTTTTATAATGGAGCTGGCGCTCGGTAAATGTACTTTTACGAAAGAGAGAGAGGGAGGGTCTTTTCGCCTTTGTGAATTTCGTCGTTGAATGGTTGTAGCAGCATCGAGAAGAAGCTGCACTGTCCTGAAGGCGAAACTTTGTCACGATACTGTGAAATTAGGTGTTCTGCAATGGCGTGTATTTCCAGGGGGATTGTAGGTGTACGACTGAGCGAAGCATGGTTGTAAGGTATAAGGTATACGGAACGAAACTGTCACATTTATGCAGTAAAATAATTGAAAATGAATTGTACTATGATTCACTACAATATCTGAACTATGTTATAAAAATTTTTAAACAAGTCGATTGATTTACTTGTTTTTGCTTTAGCCAGTAAACGTTTTCCGCAACAATGGGTAGTACAGATAATAGCAGAGTTTAGTGAAAACAATAAAGATATATTTAAAACTCTGATTTTCTTATTTCCAACGAATCGTTTTCTGCTACCGTAATTCTGATCGTTTCCTAATATGTAAATAAAGAGGACCACAAAAGTTACTTTGAAGATAGATAGCTTACATGATTTTTCGAATTTCTACTACTTAAAGCGAAATGCCATCTATAAATGCTTTATGCTAAAGCAACTCTGACAAGAAACAAATTTTATTTCAAATCTTCTTGTCACTGCCTTTCCAAACCCTTTGTACCTTGTATCCTTAAAAAATTAGATTAATTACAGGCGACATTGAAGCGAATATTATTTAACCAAGTTAACATTTTGTTCTCAAATAGTATATAAAAAGCAGTATGTATAAGACATTTCAAAATACCAAAGGTAATTTTCCAACTCAATAATGAAATAGCTAAAAACAAATTATAAATATAGTGTTCCTGATAGAAATAGTGTAGAAAGTATCTTGCGTAATTTATACAAAATGAAACCAAATAAGATTTTAATTCTTTGAATGTACATTATGTTGATTGGTAAAGTTGGAAAACAAATGAAACTCGTTATCAAAGGAGTGACTTAGTTACATTGATTAAATTAATTAGTTTGAATTCGGCCAAAAATGGGTAACGGGAAATTTAATTTTTCTTAGAAAGTTATATGTAAAATAAAAGATATGTGAATTGTTTTTTGTTTTAGATTTTCGAAATCTCTTCGGGTGTGATTCCTTTTCTTTCGGAAACTATAGAGATTCAGGTAATGAATAGTTAAGGTCTTTATTTTACCTAAATAAATGTCAGCATATTTACGTCACGATAGCCTACCCTGCTTCACAAAAAAACAAAAGCTATATTTTTTTTTCTCTAATAATTTTTCTCTCATTTTCGACTCACTCTCTTCGTAATAGAAAAATTAAATTAACTTGACGGTAGCTGAAATCAATGTGGAGTATAATAAAACCTTCTGTCATTATTCAAAGCATCGATACAGCTAAAACAAAGTCCCTCAAATTATTTACAACCGTTCACCCTCGTAATACTCTCCATCTCAATTATTTACCCCGAAAATACACACAAACACGAGTACGCGCAACTTCTTTGTGCACGGCTCTCGGAGGCGGCTCACTTATTCATCGTTCCTTCAGTTGGCAAAACAAAGCCAGCAGCTCTCTCTCTCTCTCAAAACGCCGGCGACGTTATTTTCAATTCATTGAACCGCGACAATCGCGCGCGCGCGTGCATTTCGACGACCGAGAAGTGCCATTATTACGAATCAAAGGCGTACATGGGCGCACGGCAAATACGCGCAGTTCCCAAGACTGAAAACCCTTTAGCTGCGTGCGCAGATCGCCGATTAGGAAACGGAGGAAAAGGGGAAGAAGAATCTCAAAATCCTATCTTCGGGCGGACACGAGAGGATCGATCGATACGTACAGTAGCGGAGCGCGCGTTTCTTCCTTTGTCCGCGCCGCGGGCGAGATTAGCTAATCTTTTTAGCGGTATTTGTGTCTGTGTGCGTATTGTCGTGGCGCTTGGGAGATGTCAAACCGATGGCAAATACAGCGGCGGTGAGGATTTTCGGTCGTGGCCTTGGAGATTGAGAATAATGCGAGGATGGTGATAAAAGGAACGCTGCTTTTGCGGAATGAGCGTGCTTTTCATTGCCGATGAGCGCAAGAGATTTGTGTGATTAAATGGTGCACTTGTTTATGGATCGATCTAATTTTTCTGGGACATTCATTATTCAATTACATTATTCCAAATACATGTTAATTATGAATACTTATGGTTTTAGAAAATAGAGTTTATATAAATTCATCATTATTAATTGTATATACAGCATATATATTTACTTCGAATACGATTAATTCGATAAACAAGTAGAATCCATTGCTAGGAAGAAAATAAGTTTTTGCCAATCCGTATTTGATTACGCATCAAAGTTATAGCTTACTAGAGATTTGAACAGCGCGCGTTGCGCGCCCTAACCTAGAAAACGTTTCGACTTCCTGACTTAGACGCATGCG
>UXGD01005464.1:0-14397 GCA_900474315.1 Torymus auratus
GAAAGGCGTGTCGGCGGACTTAAGGCAGGCAGTACTATAAAATATTGTACGATACACGCGCCTTAAGAGACACTTTCCACACTAGTATCGTAATATACTATTTTGTTTCAATAAAATTATTTAATTGACCACATTCAAATACGGGTTTAATTGCGTCAATCAATTTTTCTTCTTACTTTATATACAACTATTAATCATAATAAAAACTATAAATACGGCGAACAATAACTTCATTCAAGCATTTCCAGTGGAGTTATATATACACCTATCCAGCATCCACTTGTACAGAATTTTACATCAAACAACGCTCAAATCTAAAAGAAGATTAATTAATTTGCGCACGTCTCAGATACTCCGTAATTTCAACTTCCAACACATATGAACAATCTGACGTGCTTAACTGTGTGCTTCAATCGAACGTAAACCGATCTTCGTTATCGCCATGCTTGCTCGGCTTTCCATGCCTTCACAGGCTACATGCATAATGAAATGCATACATTTCTGTCCAGTGGAGGGAATAGGGTAAAACAAAGTGACTGCGGGGCAGTGTGAATCAGGGACACATCAATCAAACTGTATATATGAAGATTACCGATTGCAAAAGCAAAGATATCGAACACTGGGTCGATGAAGTTGCTGAAATGTGCGTTACGTTCAATATTAAAAATCTTTGTGACGTTATCATGATCTCATTGAGATAGTAAGGAAAATCTACATTATAAAAAAATAATAAAAACTGATATTCGTAAATCATCTTCTAAAATTTGACTCCAATTAATTTATGTAATGATTCCATAAAGTAGTTACTAAATCAAGACATATGAGCAAGCTTTATATAAGATTCTGAAATTGTGTTAAGTTACCTAACTCTGATGTAATTACCTTACAATTTCTCAGTAAGTTTGTTGGTAGTTCTGAATACCAAAGTGCAATTAGACTTCGTAAAATTTTCTAAATTTATCAAAGAAGTTTAGCTAAAACGAAAAGACGTATTTCTCCTCAATTATATAATACTTATTTTGAATTTTAAGAGTTTATAATTAAAAAACATTGAATTTTGCTTATCTACTAAACGAAGAAAATAAAATTTTATATTTGAATATTGATTATTGTAAATTAACATTTAATTATGTCAAGAAATTTTCCCAAATTTCAAAAGCACACACTTTCAGAAAACTTCCATTTATATATAAATATGAAAGTTTTCTGATAGTGCAGCATATGAACGTGAATAATCGTAACAATCAAGACATGACCTTGTTGTTTGATGCACCAAGAGTTTCTCATGTGCATAGATACCGATGGCGCAATTATAATTAATAATAAATTTGTGTTGACTATAATCACCAGTACAATAAGTTTCCAAAATAAAAATATGCATCACCAAATCGTATGTTTTATCTGAAGAACAGAAAGTAAAAAATAAATTTAGAATTTGAGAAAATAATAGTAAAATTTAAAAAATATTATACTTTGACGTACCGAGAGCTAAAACAAATTAACCATGCAGCTGGGGCTGTAATTCTGCTAATGATGAAAGTTCCGTGTTGTATAAACGCTACGTGACAGATGGGTCGGAACTTGTCTCTGTTTCCGCCACGGTCAGTGCGAAATGCTTACCACTCTCCTCCTTGCTTATGATTTCTGCAAAGCATATGAGAGACAGAGAAAAATACGTAGAGCGAAAAGCAAAAAGAGTAAAGAGAAAGAGAAAGCGAAAAGGAGAGAAAGAGTAAGTAAGAGGATGAGAAAGCGAAAGGGAGAGAAAGAGGGAGAGTGTGAGAGAAGGAAGAGAGACTCTCATAATGTTTCACTTTGCGCCAGTCTGACGACCGTAAAATTTTAGCTACGCTCACTACCTCTGGCGCACTAGTATTTACGCGTAAATTGAGGAATGCTCCGAAGCACATGGCAACCGTAAAAACACGGAAGAACAATAAACTGAGAGTGATACATTAATTAAACGTCGCAAATAACGCGGTGAAGAAGGGACGGGGAGTAGTGTAAAGGTGTATTTCGTTTGTGGCTCGGTTCAGGATATTCATGATGTATCAAACTTATTTCAATTCTCCATGATCAAAATGCGATGAGGAATGGACTGAGTTTGGATATGATGTTATCTATGTATGGATTCTTGTTTTATAGACTTTTTGTCACCCTCGTCAGAAATGCATGAGAAAATAGTGTATGAACTATACGAGATACTAGTGTTAATTTGGCGCGCTACGCGCGCCCTCTCTTCGCTGCTTCTCGCTTTCATTCGAGTTTCGAAATCGATTCGAGATTTCGAGATACCTCGCAAAAAAGCTCGAAAACCGAACGAATATCGATCGCTTAATTTATATTAACGATATTAAGGATAGTTTTCATAGTGAAAAGAAGAACATTACAGTTCATTAAAAACTTCTGTTTGGCGCTGCAATTTGTGTTCTTAATCAACAAAATGAATAAATTATAGTATATAAGGACACGTTCTTACTACTACGTTATTTTATCTGCAATGCAATATAAGCTGTAATGCATTGTTTTTTACTAATTGAAATAATTGTTCGTAATGACACATTTTCAGTGCTCTATTAAAATAACACCAGCGTTTATAAATATTATGCTTGACCATACTGCGACATATAAGCTTACTTATAAGAGCTTGCACTCGAGAGTCCAGACAGGCTTGATATCGCATAGTTAACCTCTATTCACGTTACGCAAGCGAGTTATACGAGCGACAGTTTGTCAACGTTGCGCCGCCGAGAGGCTCAATCTTTGCATTCGCTGCTATTTATTACAGTGTAACGAACAATTTGCCAGTTGGTTGGACGATAAACGAGCCACGGCTCCAACGCTTATTTAGTCGACCAATGACTTCTTTCCGTTACTCGTCTGACTGCGAAATATCCAAGTAAACGACGGGTTCACGGAAATTCGTCTGCGTTACGACATTTATCTGGAATTGAGGAACTGCATTAAGCTCAGTACCTAAGCAAACAGATATAAAAACATAACGAACACGTGAGCTGGAGGTGGTGATAACATGCATGTGATAGACGAAATCCTTTAATAGAAAAACAATAAACTATGTTAACCAAACCTGGCTTGTGACGTACTGATACTGAATGGGATTATAACTGGCAGATTCCATTTTAATTCAGGCAGACTGCCACTGATCAATTTTTTTTTGTTTCCTACTAAAGGAAGCCTTGTGATAGTAAAAAAATTTTTTAAGAAAATGTGTTAGGAATGTTGTTTAGCACTCCTGGAATCGAAATACACTATTTTTACCATTTAAAACATGCGTCGTCAAAATGTTGCCCATTGATACACGCATGCTTGTTTCGTGTTTGTGGTGGTCACGTATAAGCTTCTTCACTGGATGTAAACAAACAAATTGAGGACCTATGGAAGTATTAAACAGTAATCTTACATAATACCAACTCTAACGATGCCTTGCAGAAAAATAGTACTAAAAACTAAGAGGTTTGGGGGACTTGATTGACGTCAACTTTAAGAATTTTTTACAGTAATTTTTACATTTTCCCTGATACAAGAAATGACATTCATTGAGGGTAGAGGTATTAATATGACGAAAAAAAAAAAAAATTTAACGACATTTAATGTAATCATCTGTGGTGCCAAGAAAGAAGGGAACATTTTTTAAAGTTTTTTTTGGTAAAAAATTCGTTATTCCATAGTTACAACGTAATTGAAAAAGGAAAAAGACTAGCAGTTGCATTTAAGCTTTAGCATATAAATCGCAATATCTCGAAAACTTTTCCAAGTGACTTGTTCCCTTCTTCCTTCGCACCACAGTATTATTAAAACTAGTTAGTGGCACCTAGAAGAAAATTCTAAGAAGAAAAACGGTCATTGTTCTTTGTTCAATTTCAGAGGTAGCTCCACAGGAAAAATTAAAATTATCTAAACCTGCAAAGATACAGTTAATTGTTTATGAGAGACTTTCACATATTTAAAGTTGACGTCAATCAAGACCCCCGAACCTCCTTAAACTACCGTTATGATTGAAATAATGTTGGCTCTAGTTCGAATCCACTACTATATTGCATACATTTTTGCATATTCGTAAAGTCATACAAAAATAATAATGGTATTTGTTTTGCTGAAAGTGTTCTGTTAAGATTATTAGCGTTCTTACAAGCTATCTTTAGTATTATTCGTTTAGAAATAAACGATTCCCTGACAAAAGAGCAATTTCGTAGTTGCATCAACACCCACAGTATTTAACTAATTATGTTCCAAGTAATAAATATACGACCAACTAAATGGCCGAAAAAAGCAGCTGGAACTATGTAACACGCTCAAAGAGGTAACATCTCGACGAACGTGTTTGCAACCACGAGCTCGCAAGAAACGGGTGCGAGTATTCTCTCAACCCCCCCTCTTACTCTCTCTCACTCTCTCTCCTCTTCCTCCTTTTTCCCTCTTCCCGCTGTCAACACCAAACGCGGTAGGGACGGCTATAAATTATGGACCGCACCCACACGCCCGCGTGCTCCCGTCAACCTTCGCGAGTCATCGAAATTCTTGAGATGCGAAAGTTTTCTCCTTGCGCACAAGAGAAGCTTTCAAAGAGTTTTCCCGACCGCGCGAAGAGCAGAGAGGCCTATAATATATAGCGAGAGCGTGGTAAGGAGAGTTGGAAGGTAAATAAAGATGAAAGGGACAGTAAAAAGGGAGGCGTTCAAAAACGAGGCAATAAGCGATGCTCAGGCGCGACTTTAAAGTGAGCTGGAGGGATCACAGACGTACGGTGGCAGTTTCCGTGATTTCGAATCGCTCGATTATGCAGGCCTATGAGAAGAAAAGAAGTTCATCGGAGTTGTTAGAACTTTGGTTCATGCAAAAACTGATTCTCTCTCTCTCTCCCTCCCTCTCTCTCTCTCTCTCTCTCTCTCTCTCTCTCTCTCTCACCCTTTCTGACTTTTGGCTCTGTTTCCGTGCATAACTATAGGGAAGGCGAGAGATAGGAATTAATGGCTTTAAGCTGGTACTTAAATATTTAGTTTACTCGTACTAGAGTGCGTGACTTGGGACGCCTACGCGTATTCGCCGTGAATTATCCAGCGCGATGATTCAAGTAAACGTAACGTAATTACTAATGAATACGCGACTTGAATGTACAAAATTAATCTTCATCTAGCTCGGAAAATCGGTGTTATTATTGAATATTCTATAAGGTTGGAGTGTTGTATTAAGCAACTTAAATTTTGTTGATAATTTATTAAAAACGTGTGTAATTTTATTAAAGTGTTATACGTCGTTTTATCATTTATATTTTAGATATTCTATCCGATAACTGATGCCAGTTTGTTTTAATCTTTGAATGTAACATACAATATCGAATGTTATTAATTTTGTTGTGATAGGTAATGTAACTTTTATGATAATTTTATAATTAAATGCTAATTATATTTTATTAGAAAGGTTTTTAAAAATATTTTTTCTTTATTTTTTAGAACAAGTTGTATAATTGATGAAATAATGCGAAATTTCCCTGGTAGAAATCGAATCTATATTCTACTAACTATAAGAAATAGCGAGTTTTACTGAAGACCAAAAACTATAGACATTTTTCTTATATACTTCTACTTAGCGATGAAACAATTTTTCCGGTCATATTCGACCATTTAATTTGAAAATAGAAGAAGCTTTATTAGAAATTTACAATAGCTTATTTATAAGTATTTAAAAGATATTAAAGTTGGCCAGTTTTTTTAGTTAGAAAATGGCCAATAAGAGGCTTGCTATTATGCTGAGGAGTGAGAGAGAGACATAATCTAATAGAAAAATATGGGTTTCAGTTAATATCTAAGAAATTAGTGCTGTAAATGTTTTTTAGTCTGTGTTTATTGTTTACATTTTTCTAAGCTATTTATTACAATTGAATGCTCTGAAATGTAACCTGAAGTCTATGAATAAATTTAAATTGAATATTTTGAGGTTATGCCATTCTGTTTCCAATCTATTAAATGGTCGAAAATGACCGGAAAAATCGTTTCATCAAAGCATCAAGAACAATAACTAGCCATTTATTCTAGCTATTTACTGACTTTCTGTCTATTTCGCATAAAGCAAATTTCTACCAGGGAATGATTGAAAATTTGGAACACTACTTCTTATATGTATATATTATAATGAACAGGTGTATCAATTTTCGTAAAAATTGCAAAAAGACGCGTTTTGGGATGAACAACCTTAATTTGTTTCCAAGTTTAAAAAAATGATTGCAACCATTCCTTTTTGCGGCAGTAACCTTCAAGTTGGCTCGACGACGAAGACGATTAGAGCGGTTGTGTATTTATAGCGCGACACGACTCGCGGCAGCAATGTGTCCTGCGCGAGAACTATACCAGCGCTGCAGCATTTAATTAAGCCCTCAAATAATTTGCATAGAGGAGGACGATGCTACCTTGGGTGCGCACGTTCCGGAATCTCGCAATAACATCTCGAAGATGAGCCGTGCAAGGAAGGAGAGAGAGAGAGAGAGAGGGGGGCTGGTTCACCGCGCCACGGGCGAATGCATGTATCATCCTTGTCGAGCGAGCCCCCCCCCCCTCTCTCTGTCCCTCTCTCGTTTGCTCGCATACGCCGTGCGCCTGTGCTTTGCGTGCGTTTCGTCTCTTACAGCCTGAGCAACGTCTCCCGTACAGCCTTTAAGCGCCTAAGTAAGTGCGAGCGAGCTCCTTGTGCTTGCAGCCAGAGGAGAGGGAGCAAGCCATATGAGCAGCGTGCCCCAATAAATCATGCCGTATAATGCTGCGGCGACGATGTTTCCAAAAGCAGCCGTAATTTTGTAAACATTGTCGCCTGCTCCAAGTGGTATCAAGTGCAAAATTTACGTCGCGACGAGAGTCGAACAGCCGTTACATTATATATTAATTATTCCCCGTTTTTTCCTCCGAATCGAAGCCGTAAATCGTGATATACTGCACACTGCATGCATGGTACCTAGACCGAAGCTCCTGCTGACGCATCATATTACCTCATAGCCCACGTGAGAAAATTAATATAACGCGCGGGAGGTAAACAGAGCTTGAATAATCAAGGCGGTATTACGATCTGAGTACACCTGCTATATTGTCCCTCCCTCGATGCGATATCAGAGATGTTATACTTCCTCGTCGTGGACACGCGACTCGCAAGACGAAAGCGGACGCGCGCGCGTGTGTGCGGAAGAGCCTTTATGGAGTTTCCTGTATATAGCTGGGCTGCCCCCATCAAACGGCCCGCACCGCGACAACGAGCGAGAGAACGTAGCGGCGAGGCCGAAAAAGGAGAAATAGAGCCGTCGACAGACTTCGAGAATATGCCTCTTTGTTTATGTATAACCTTCGGAAAAAGCTTGCCTTCAACGCGCGCAGGGCTGCTGCTGCCTGCGACTCGCAAGAGGCTTTCATTCGTCATTGGATTTAGCCCGCGTCCTCTGAGGTTTGCGTACTGTACATACACTCGGGCGCTTCCGTTTTTACGATGATTTTTCTTGACTTATATATATATATATATAGAAGCAAACGTATAAGGTAAGTAAGCAGTAGTTTGGGAGGTTCTTTGGCTTCTCATTTTTAATGAAAAATGCTCGTTCCCTTCCTCTTTGACAATCCGTGAAAACTATATTTTGCTTTGTAAATGTCGTTTTCAGACAAAACGTTTCACCTTCTATTCATTTGTTTTTCTCAACAGCAAGATTCAAAATGAATGATAATAAATGGCTCAGTACCATCTGGATAGTTAGACATTCGAATTTTTCATAATTTTCCATTTTTCATTTCACAACAGAAAATCCGTAACAATATCTAATTACTTATTTACAAATACAAAAATTAGCGCGATTACCTCGAATAGTGTTAGCTTTGTAACCTTGCGAATCGTGTTATTTTTCGTCGCAAACTCACGAATAGTGCTACTTTTCGTCTCAATTTCGCGAATCGTATTTGCCCGTAAATGATGCTAGTTTTCGTTGCAGCTTCGTGAAACGTGCAAGCCTTAGTGAGGAAGCGCCATAACGTGCTAGTTTTCGTTGGGAGCGTCGAAATGACATTCAGTTGGAATCGCTAAAATACATCTGCACGCACATATTATATTTTAATTTTTTACAAGATATCAATGGTTGCTTGTAAAATAAAAATCATAACAAATATGTGTCTACTTATATTGGCACATCTAAGATTCAACAAATCAGACAAAAATGTCATGAAAACGTTCGACTGCATGCAAGCCAGAATACTTGGACAAAATCGTCCCTGAAAGTGTGGAGTTCTGGGAGCCACAGGATTGCAGCGTGGCGCGGAGGACGTAAGTGGATGCAGGCCGGAGGCCACGTTCAGGATGAATGGGGGCAGAAGCGCGAGAGGGAGAGAGAACGAGAGAGGGACGAGGCTATGCTGCGCCCGGTCGGGAATTCAGGAGACAGCGCGCGCACCTTGATGTATGGGATGCCCCCCGCGTGTCCCTCATCCAACACCCTCTCTCTTCTTGACGCGTCGCAAGGAAATGTTGCTTCATAAAGTATATCACGAGAGCCATGCACGGGTGTGTGTGTGCGTACGAAGAGCCCCAGCAAGATGTTTCTATTTCATGCTAACGCTAATGGGAATAAGGGCAAGTCAAATGGGAGAGAAAGTAGAAGATTGTGAGAAAAAGTTATAGGGGAGGACTAGAAGAGAGTACTTCCACTCTCTCGGCGAGCGTGGGAGGGTGCTGATAGGTCGGGCATTAAATCATCCAGAAAGTGTATAGTGAGCTCGGCTCCAGTGGGTGCTAGAAGAGCCCCCCGTGCGTATCAACATATCGTCGGTGTGCGCCGATGCGTACAAATTATACTCACTGGTTTTGCGCTTTTATAGACAATTCATGTAAAATAAGCATTGCTAAGATGGTTTTCAAGTGCTTATAAATAATCTATCTCAATATAAATGTATTTTTTCATTCTAAATGTCCGTTGAACGAAATTTCTTAATAAATATAGCCAATGAAAGAGCTGAATGCTCAGAATAATAAAGTTTCCGGTGAAAAGCGTTATGGCGATCCTGACTGCCCAAGAGAAAATAAAATTTTCGCCACTTTCCGACTCGGGTTACTTGCGACGGCCTCTGTGTGTGTTGCCGACGTTTCGGATAACGAGATTTTTACACAGAGGAAAGCGATAAAGATAAACAAGTGTTCGCGCATCGTCGGATTCCTCGTAACGAACTTGCCGGAAATTGATTTCCTCTCCTCTGACTCCCCTCCTCCTCTAGCAGTGCGAGCAGCGGAGCAGTATAGCAACGAGTTTGCGAAAGGTCCGAAGAGAAAGGAGGCAGCGGTGTGGCGACAAGAACGTTCGTTACTCTTGCGCTTCGGTATCTGCGCCCTTGCCCTCTCTCTCCCCCTTCTCCTTCTTTCTCTTTGCCTCGCTCATCGGGCAGAGAGCTCCGGGCCGGGGGCCGGTGGGAGGAAGGGCGGAGGGAAAACGAATTTATCCATCCGCGGCGAGCGAGCGTGTGTACAGGGGGTGTGGAGGGAAGGGGCGAAGGGTATCGACAGACCGGAATTAAGGGGAATTACGCTGGAAAATTTATCCGGGCGAGCGAGCGAGAGCGGCTTCTACTCCTGGAGGCGCCGTTGCCGTGGCCGGCGGACCGGGAGATGGAGCGCAGGTGATTTCTGGGGAGCAAGGAAGCGAGAGCAGCCCCGCTATCAGTGAGATTTGCGAAATCGCTCAGAGCCCCACGCGCGCGCTAATGAGGAAGGAGAAAACGGACTATTCGCCGTTATATATAGTGAAGCCACCTCCTCTCTCTTCCTTCCGAGCTGTTTTGTCTTCTAATGGACGGAAAATAATTTCCGCCATTCCTCTTGTCTCTCCTTCCACCACTTGTCTTCTCTTCTAGCCCGCCCCCTCCTTGCCGCCCTCTCTTCTTCACGGTCTTTGTGCTGCATTATAACTCGCGATTCTGAGCTTTATTAGCCGGCATTTGTTTTTATTCAGGATACTACTGTACGTGTGCTCGCGCAACGGGCATCCACTATCAGAGCTTTCGTTGTTAACATTCAGAGCTTGCTTGATCGTAGGGCATTAATATTGCTGCAAAGAGCCCCAATTTACCATTAATAAATTATATGCGCTGTATTACAATCATTCGAATAGAAAAAATTTATCTATTTAAAAGTATTCCAGCTTCTTTAAAGCCATATTAATAACTTAATTACATTTTTGAGATTCGCTTGAGCATTATTTTTTAATACCGGCGAGAACAAGCGAGGCAAGCTGGATTTAACCGGCTTTGATTCTGCGAGAGCGAGATTAAAGAGCTTAAACTTTTCAAGAAAGCAGCATGTGTGTGTGTACGCGAGCGCGCGGCGACGGCTTAAGAAAAACTGAAAACCCGTGTAGAGAAGAAAAAGGAGGAGAGTATAAGAGAGGAAAAAAGAGGCGAGATGATCAGCGTGCGCGTCGCTTTGACGCATTATTCTTCCCCCTTTTTTCTCGCGTCGAGCAGCTTCACCGGTGAGCTGCAGAGAGAGAGAGAGAGAGAGAGCCGCGTGTCTCGCGCGATAAGCGGCGAACTTACGAGGACATCAGACATAAAAGAAGCTCTGACCAGAGGAGAGCTTTAAGTCTCGCACACACGGGGCTCCGATGTTTCGCAGAAAATCGAATATCGATGCCAAGGGAGATAGAAAGATATAGACACAGTGAGCTTGCGTGCCCGTGATCCATACGCGCCCGTATATCTATACATACATACCTATGTATACGTACGCGGGAGATTCTTCCAGCTCCCTCTTTTCTCGACTCGCTGAACCGATCGACTCATGGCGCGCGTCTTATAGTTTCCCCTCCCTCTTGGCCCGGTCTCGAGCGCGCGCACGTCAAGGAAATCGACGTGGAGAGAAGACTTTCCCGTTCGTAAATCAGCCGTCCAGCCGCGCGGCACAACAACCGAGCGCCGGCCAGAAAGAGACAAAGAGAAAAACATAGAAGCAGCAGCAGCAGATGCCGGGGTAGAGCATCTTAAACGAAAACACACGGAGTCGGCGAGCCCGGAGATAACGGAAAAAAGAAGGAAATGTTTGATAAGTTTACGGAAAGCTCTTGAGATATGGGGCTTAGGGGCGTCCCGGCTTCGGGACGCGTTTTAACTGGAGGGATGTTTTGTAAACTCTCCGCGGCTAAAGTTATAACGAGGCGAGCTTGTAATTAGAACTGAAAGCTAAATAACGCGCGTCTGCTCGAGTGTATAAGGGCGCGATGTAAATTCGTTAAGCAGTCGAAATGTATACGCCGGCTGCGCAAGCACGCCGCGCCGCGCGATCATTAAAGTATCGTGGCAAGTCTCGCGGCGCAGCCAAGTCCAAGTTATTGCTATTGGCTCATTACCATTTTGAAACTTCATTAAAATTATCGGGGCTGGTGTGGGTTAAATCGACTAATGGTTATTGCCTTGCAAATCGTTTCGTTCGCACTTTTTTAATTGTCCGACTTCCCCGCGCCTCGCAGATTCTCTTTCCCTTTATCTTTGCTTTTCGCCTATGTATACTTTTCTCTCTCTCTCTTTTCTTTCTCCTCTCTTTTATCTTATTCCTCGTCTTTTTATTTTTTCCCTCGCCATTTCGTCGAAATCGAACTTAAGCTCGGAGCTTCCAGCTACGTAAAATTGATGCGCGAGCGTCGGCGTTGTTTCAACGTTAAATTGAATTCGGAGAGTCGCTCATTCCTAGGAGGAAAAAAGCTATTCGATTGCCTAGAGCGAGATGTTAAAAAACGAGGGTACTTTTTCTTAATTTCTGAGAATTCTCTAAGACCCAGAGAAACTCGTTTGTCTTTAGAAACTTAAATTATCGATGAAAATTATTGTTACCTCTCCAACAATGGATTAAAATCTACTGTTCTCTAACGCATAACATTTTTCGAAGAAAAATTGTCTATTTCAGTTACACTGTAATGAGACAAATATCAAACTTTAATGCTCTTAGTCGCAAAAATTGTGTACCACAAAGTATCATCACGCACTTATATTCGAAATACATTATTATTTTTTTTACAATCTATTTTATATAGATTATATTAACTAACAATGGGTGTCATTTTCTACTTCTCATTTATATTTCATCAAGATAAATTAAAATTTGTGTTCACATCTTCACTGCGGCGGCCACGTATTCTGGTAATTTCATATAAGATTTAATGTACACGAAAAGATAGGTTTAATGGACAATGAAAAATTTACAACGTATTCTAGATAAACAAAGATTGTGTACTGTATTGTAAGTAAGGGGCCAAATATTGGAGAGAATTCGAGGACATTATAGGATCAGTTTTCATCTATACATATTAACACTATTAGATAATTTATGTTGATAAAATTATAAAATATGCTTTTATAATATTCTCTCAGAATTTGGAAAAGAATTTTACAATTACATAGTCGTTATTTAAAATTCAATTGTATTTTTATACGTCTAACTTTTACAAAATCTAACTCGAAGGTCTTATGATGGCTAACGATTGGTACTTTTACTTTATAAATGCACTTTTTTTGAAAACATGAACTATATACAAAATAAAACTTTTTATCATTCAGCCATTCAGTATACCGTACACTTAGAAATACTGGTAATATACATCCCAAATAGTCCCTCAACTATGAATGATTGGGAAAGCCAATCTTAATTTATGCTAGGGTATAATGGCAATGGGTCAAGAGAAGGGTTCACCGGCGTCCCACCAGAGGCAAATTGAAGAGCAGCAGCAGTAGCAGCAATAGTAGTAGTGGAGAGAATAGATCGAAGCGAGGGAGAAAGAGACAGACAGAGAGGGAGACGATAAAAAAGGAACGACTCACCAGATCAGCATTGCGTCAGCCGTAACGAAAACTCACTCGATAGATAATCCATCGATTCGCCGTTATGTACTGGCCGTGCGCCGCCGCGTCGGACAATGCTCACTCGTCCGCACCGAATTGGCCGACGGTCCAAAACACGAGCCGGCAGAGGGAAAGGCAGAGATAGAAAGCGAGGCGGAGGGTAGAGAGAACGCAGGGGGAGGTGGAGGAGGAAAAAACGAGAGAGAGAATTCAGCGGTGCAGCGCGGCTAATACAATTTCGCGAACGATATCGGCGATGTCACGCGACGAGCTCTATGGAGGCATGCGTTGTTTCTCCCCGCCTGATCCATTATATGCCCCCGTGTCGCTTCTCGACCCCGCCAGCGATTCGGTCACGCGCCCGATGAATTTGGGATGGGGCTCATTTTCTCTCTCTTCTCCTTATTCCTTTATCGAAGTGAGAGGTGGTAAGTAGACTCGGCGCGTGGGCGCTCGCTCTGGGCAGACTTCATGGAGCGGCAATGATACGCGTCGTGAAAGACCAACGAGGAAGGTCCGGCCCGTTTATCTGGCGGCGCCACCGCCGCCGCCGACGCGCTCGGACTGAAAATCAAACGAGCGGAAGCGCCGAGAAAATAAGGGAATCCAAGTAACAGAGAGACAGAGAACGGGAGTGAAGAGGGAGAAAGACGATGATGGGATGAGGAGAGCGAGAGAGAAGGAACAAGGAAGGAGGACGAAAGGGATCCCGCTCTCTGGAAGGTAGGGGAAGGCAACCGTGGGAAAGAAGTTTGCGATACTTCCTAACAAGTTCCTCGCTGAATGCTACGTGTATAGATATATGACCTATACATGCTCGAGTTAGCCGGCATATCTATGTGCGCGGGGAATGTTTGCCGAGAGCGATTAAACTTTCTTATCCGGATTTAATAACGTAATCGCCTAACCGCGTTATATTAAATTGCGAAAGTCGCTCTTAGCTAAACAATATATCCGGCATTCTCTCGCAATTCTCTCTCGATAGTTGAATTCCGCCGCTAGAGATGCGATCCCCTCGCCCGTTATATATACTTGTATATTTCATTCCAATCGATAATTGAACCTTTTGCGAATTGTAGCCCTCCGCGCGGAACATCTCTCCTGGCCCAGCCAGTCACGCGTTGAAATATTCGCGCGCGCACGCAAACATTTCGGCATTGTTTGCCCGTCCAGTTTTATTTACCCTTTCAATGGCGTGCTTTAATGGATTAACATAATCATCGATGAAATTAGTTAAATTAAAGGTCGATGTTTACCCGTGATGCACCCACCTAGTGCTGCTGTGTGTATCCAACTTCTAACACGAGGAGTGATATTTTATTATAATATTCAAGGGTCGCGAGTAACTATGTCGCGATCGCTGGTTCTACGTATATGCGTATGTCTGTGGCTTCCTGGAATAACGACTTAACTCCATTTTTGTCAAAAATGAGTGGGCACCGAAATTTATATCTTCGAACTACCCTTTTTCATGTAGACTTGGTCCGGAAATCTGAAACGCGTTCAAAGAGCAAATATCAGCCAAGTGCATAACCAC
>UXGD01005465.1:0-14392 GCA_900474315.1 Torymus auratus
CATGTATTGATTTTCGGGGTTTTTTGAGCCTAAAAAGCAAGGCTAAATCGATTTTTGCGTTACACGACAACGAAATACTTCAAGTAATAAATAATAAAAAAAACTTGTTAAAAGAAATAAAAAATCCGCCACAAATTTGTGCGAATGTGAAGATGTTGATTTTCCAATAAAAATAGTATACTGGATTTATCTCTAAATAAAAAAAGTCATAAAAAACATGCATTCACAAATTTATAGTGTATTAAATTTAATTTTTGCGATTTTACGGAATGAAAGGCAAATATAGTATTTTTTTATCCAATAAATCAAATAAAGTCACTTTAGGACCTCTTTTTAGGTCGAAAAACGATAAAAATTGTGCATGTGTTAGAAAAAAATCTTTTTCTATAATTTTTTCCTTGTATCAAAATTGCCTAGTGAAACTTTTTTGGGTTGAATGATTTACACATGAAAAAAGACTTTTTCGAGTATTTTGTTACAACCAGATATGTCAATAATTTACATAAGAGTTGACTTCTTTTCGAAGCGGCCTCCGAATTGTCTCTCTTTCGAAAAAGACTGCGAGTTGACTCCTTTTCAAAACAAACTCTATCAGATATCTGTTTGTTAACTACAAATTAAATCTAGTTAAAAATCCACAAATTTGATACTATAATAAACATTAAGCATCCATGAGCGGCAATATTACTAGAGTATTTCCATTCAAACTTTATACAAATATATTTGACATCCATACTTTGTATTTAGGTCTTTATGTTGATACGAAACTAAGGAATGGTCTTTAATTTCTATACTAAATAGAATTCTCGTGCAATACTTTCTCAAACCGGCAAACCCCAACTCCGTATTTTCACGAAACCTTTAAAATCGTTCTGTACGAGGAAGCAGGAGCGGCAAAAAAAGGATAATTAAGTGGAACGTAGAAAAGAAGAGCGCGCACGCGCGCGTGCAATAGTTTACAGAATGGGGAGAGAGAGAGAGAGAGAGAGAGAGAGAGAGAGAAACGGAACAGGCGGTATATATTTCCGGCGTTGCATGCAACGACGACGACAGCGACGACAGCGACGCAATATATAATTCCGCGCGCTCTCCTCGTCGCCGATAATTATTATGGCCGCGACGCGACGTCGACCTTTTCTCTCGCCACGCGATTCCGCGATAAACTACTTTTGCCGAATTTATATTCGTGTGCACGACTTTGTCGACTTTTGCGCGTATACACACGCGCTTCGTCCGCCCGTTAATTTACGAGCGTAGTTCGGGGTGGAAGGGGAGTGAGCGAGTATCGGTCTTTTATTAAGGGGGTATACGATTGCTTGACTTACCGGTGAATCCGATCGAGTTTCGCAGAACGAAAGGTATTTTTAAATTCATGCCTGAATTTTTAATCGAACGCCAAGGGTAATGAAAACTATCGTCTAGCACGCTATATAGTTTCGGTGTAATTGCTCTTATCTATACTCGTGGCATCGTATCATTTGTAAAAATGTTTCATGAAGCAGCTATAAATCAAGCATGCCGTGATGATCACATAAAGACTAATCATTGAAACTGGTACTTTATTTTATTACGGTTAATTTTTATATTCGCGGTGGAATATCAAAATGACATGTACTATATAGGTAACATAAAAAATAAGAGAGAGTTTCACACTATCGGTCGGCGCGTATAGTATCGATCACCAAGCGTTTCTCGTTTCAGGCGGTATCTGTCTGAGTCAAACCACTGTGGTCAGGTGTAAATGCCATTCCATCGAACATATTTCGCGACCAATTTTTCAATTCAAGGATTGACAAAGTTACGTAAGAATTTAAAATAGAAATAAAATAGTTGAAAGTTTTACTTATAAAAGTTTTAAATAGAATTGCGATGTTTTGCATATAATTACGAGCCAAATTTTTCAAAACCCCCAAATTGCATCTTTTCTATTTTGCCAAACAACAAATTGTTGTTAATTTATTTTGAAAAATTCATTTCGTTCCATATAAACGTTAATCAATCTTTTCTTAAACATAATTTTTTATCCATAATATCAAAAGTTATGACTGATAAAGCTATGGATACCAATAATACCAGACAACTTTCCCTCATACCTATGGCTAAAACAAAAATAAACTTTCATATCTCATTAGATAAAAAAATCGCACGAATTCTTTGTAGAATACGCGTCGTTGAAAGCTGTAAATCTAATCAGCGCGCGCATTCCCCGCATTAATCATTGAACAGCTCATTACATCCTCACCCCTTATCACTCTCCTATCACTTCCTGAAACTCTAATATAAAAAAGAAATAAATAAATAGCATGGACCGCGCGTGATAGAAATCGCGCTGAAACCTCGCCTTCGTTTCCGCAAAACTAGCAAACGCCCGCGACTATAAATTGCCCGGCAAAGCAAAAGGAGAAGAAAAAAAACAACTCTATATCGATTAAACTCTCTTGCAAGAGACACACATACACACACGCGCGCGCCAGCGATTTTTCCTCCTATACCTGGAAACGAATCGTGGGAGGTGGAGGGGAGGCCAATTTATCCCTCGGTGAAATTAAAAGCAGAGAGACGCGGGACTTTAAAGTATAAATTACCCGATGACAAGCCCCGATATACTCGAGTGCCTCCCGATTTTCCGTCGTCGTCGTCCTCGCCGTAGTCGTCGCATAATTATATCTAGTCCTCGAATGGGGGAGGCGAATCGCGTGCATAACCCGTTTGATATACGGCCACCCGCCGGGGGGATTAAGCGCGAGCGCGCGCATGTGCAGGACGATTCTATAATGCGAGAGATATTGTGCCGCGATAAGATCTCTCGGGATTTTCGGTAAAATATTATGCATCGAAGCTCGTTCCTATACCGTTTGCTTCCCCCTTTCTCTCTCGCCTTCGTGTTTGAGTTACTTTTCCGGAATCTATAATCGCTTTTTTTTTAAATAGGTTTTAGGCACGGGTTGAGCTGTGTCGGGTGACCCGAGTTGCAACGTGGGGCTGAAGGGTTTCGTGTTTAAATTATTGGGATACGCGGTTGTGGAAAAGTGGCTTTGTTTGATAACGATCTGGAAAGCGTGTAAATGTGTATTTCAACGGGGTGGATGTAATTCCGTGATGTCGTATATTAGTGAAAACTAGAATTACAAATGAATCCCATGAATTTCATAGTTTATTTTCTAACGAGGAAAACGTCGTACATGTAATTATACTTTAAGGTTTAGAAAAGTATCTCATTTATTCGTGATAAATAAAAGTATGACGGAGAATTTCTTATGCATACCAATGCTCTTAGCTATAGTTCATTCTTAGACCAAGGTAACTGTATGAATTTCCTTATTATAAATCATTGAAAAGTCCGTATTTGAAATTAGAAAGTGGATTAAACATTCTTTTCGCAATACTTTCTCGAAACGTATAAGAATAAATTATTCGCATTTGATTTGCTGTCATTAATAAATTATAATGTAAGCGCGCTCATAAATAATGTCTTTCAATATGCCATCTGATTATCGCGGTAACAACCTGCTTTAACAAAACTGCGAATGTAGAAAATACACAAATAAGTATAAAAAAAATGTTTTTCTGATTATATTCAATATAGTCATGCAATCAACGTGGCCTTTTCTGCAACCATATTTTTTGTAAAATTTTCACAAAGAATCATAAAACACAATATTTAATTCTTTCATTAATAAAACATCAAAGCAGTTTTCGTATTTCTGTATGCAAGCACGTTAAAATATAATTATTCTTTAACTCGACAACTCTCCTAATTTATTTGTTATATTATATATTGAATTAACTTGTTCAACCTATATATACAGTAAACTTTTCAGGGACCAAACAATTTAAATCCACCTCTCGCATGGCTGTACATCATACAATTCTTTCACCAATACGCATGACTTTAATCCTTAATTCAAAACAAACATAGCGAAGAAGCTTCGCCCTCTTACAAACAGACACTGATTATCCCGCTATAAGACGACGACGACAGCAGCTCTTGCTCGTTCGCGTGCCCGGGGAGATTCGCGCGCTCGTAAATTACGACGTCATCGCGGGCGGGCTTTGCGACGCAGAAAGAGGCCTAGACGGAAAAATCTGCACACACCACGCGCGAGCGGGCGCACTGGGGTGTCCCAGGAACCGGATCGTCGTCGCGAGTCCTCTTCGTCGCGCGCACGCAAATTTGACGTTAGCGCTGGCCGACCGTTTAATTTGCCGCCCTCCCCCCAAAGTGTCACGCGATATTTCCGCGTGTCACCGAGAGACTCTTGTCATGCGCTGACGTTGTTTCGACGATTTTTTTCTCTCTCCCCTTGGGTTATGGGGGTGGCTCGTGAGGACGAGGCGAAGAAGTTCCGGCTGATTTGTATTTCGCGCGTGCGGGGCGGAAATCGTGTTGCGTGCAACGCTCGACGCGGGATTTAGGTTTGTTTTATGCTTTTTCCCGAGATACGTTGTATGCGTGTGTCTCTGCAATGATGTAATTATGTTGTCCGAAAGTCGGTAAATTGAATAATTGCTGGGAGTATGCGTAATTTGCGCGGGCTGCGATGGGATCGAGAAAATACTGAGATAGGAATGCATAATCGATAAGCTTGTAACTTTAATGAACTGCAGTAGAACATGTATACATGGCATAAAGTATGTTAATACGATGTCTCATTTAAAAACAGTGTTTTATTTCGGTTAAATTGTACATGATGCTTTCGCGTTTTATCCGAATGCATAATCAATCATTGGGAAATACTTTCCTGAAGAAACATGTATGTTTTACTTAATCATGTAATAAAATTGAGCATAGAAAAAGATGCCCAGTTAAAAATAAAAATTGTTTTTGGAGAGTGTCAGAGATTCGGATGACAGCTCTAAAAATCTAAAATTTTGGTTTTTCAAAAACTTAAAAAAAAAAGCCATTTGAAATCGCAACAATTCAAATTTGAGAAGTCTTAAATCCAGTTTTAAAAATAGAAAATAGAACGAGAGGAAACAAGCGTATTTGCCTTAAAAAATATCGATTCTTTCCAAATTTATGATAGTCTAAAACAGAGCAACGAAAATGCACCAAAATATGCATGAAATCGAACTGCAAGTTTTAGCGTTTTAAAAAGTGAATTTTCGATGCTCAATGTTTTTTTTTTTTTTTTTTTTTTTATTTCAATAATAAAATACATCCTAATGTCTGAACCGAATCCGTTAACTGGGTCTCTGACACTTTCCTAGTTAGTATAATATTTTCTCCTTAATAATTTTCCTACTCTTATAATAATAAAATATACATTAAATTACAACCATCTGTTTTCCCGCACACTTTCTTTTCTCCCAATATCAACAAACTATTTATTATCCGCTCCAAACAATTTTTAACAACCTATAATAAAGATAAAAATCATAAATTACCGGCACGTAATAAATAACGCCACCCCAATTACACCCCGCGGCCAACTCGAGCGCAGTGTTTCACCGCAAACTACCCCCGAAATTCGAGCGCAATCGCATATCCTCTCCTAGAAATCGACGGGACGGCGGAGACGATGAATCATCGGCGCTTCTCGCGTTACCCGAAGATCCGACCGCGGCGCCTTGTCAGAAGAGGAAAAAAAAGGAAGCCCCGACGACCGCGCGCGTTACAACTGTCCCGGCGTCGCGCGATTAACTGCTGCAACGCGCCTCGTTTCCCCCGATTAATGCCCCGGATAAGGCGCCAACGGCGGTCGCGGCCCACCTACGCCCTGTGGCCATTCCCGAAAATTACTCGCGATTGCGAGATTCGCGGCTGCAACGGCGAGTTAGAATTGCCGGGGTCATGTTGTTATGGTCTTGAAGGGAGATAGCAGCCTTGATTGGATTCTTCGGTGATTTTATGCTTATCTTGGATGAAAAGTTCTTTTATTATTCAATTGAATGT
Source organism: Torymus auratus (assembly GCA_900474315.1). Lineage (NCBI taxonomy): Eukaryota > Metazoa > Arthropoda > Insecta > Hymenoptera > Torymidae > Torymus > Torymus auratus. Next base: position 5,897 of record UXGD01005465.1, read on the forward strand.
CAGTTTATTGTAAGTGCGAAAAAATAAATTATATTTATGATGCTTTCTAACACTTATATTAAAATAAACTTTACATTGATATATTACACAAACTTAAATTGGTTGATAAAATTATCTGTTACTAAATCACCTTTATTATCAATTGTAGATTCTTAACGAACGCGAAACATAAACATTTACAATAAAATATATCTACCTATGCTTAAGTAACCCTGACAAATTTTCATCCATACGCTATCCTATCAAATCGACGTAAAAAAACCTTCACATTCTATGCAACACGATACACCCGCACGGCCAAAGCAATCTCCTCGACTGTAAAATCGAGCGGCGAAAAAAAAGGCGCATCGACTCGCGTGATTAATTCGCGGCCTTTTTAATTTTGGCAGTTCGCGCGCGTGCCCGCGCGTATATACGCGGGGAGAGAGATAGATACCTGTGTGCACATCACCGACATAGAATCCACGAGTCGAAAAGAGCAGCTGGCGAGCGAGCGAACGCCGAAAGCCAACGCTAACGGCCACTCGTCACGAGACAATCGCGCAAAACGACAGCGGCTTTTCGATTCGCGCTTTATTAGCCATTACCGGGCGCGGTGCGTGTGCCTCTCGCGGCACGCGAATGAGAGAAACGGCCGCACGATTGCACCCGATGACATTTCACCGAGACAGGGATAACAATTATTTCTCTTTGATTTAGGAGAGAGTGGCGTATTGGTTGTCATAGCGTTTTTTAACTTTTTGATTTTTTTTCTCTTTTGTTAGTAGATATAACCGAAGCTTGATAGATGAATTCTTGCAAATAAATTACAACGTTTTATACGAAGTGTTGATGGACTATGACTAAATTCCTACATCCTTTCTATAATGTTATCTCATTTTGTAAACTGTAATAAAAACTTTGAGGGTTTATGCAAGTGGTCTGTGAATAAAGTCACTATCATTTTATTTGCCTTAAAAAATGTAACTTTCTGCATTTATATTTTTTATAGAATAATCATTATATATGTGAACTGAATATTTGACTTAATTCTAGTTTAAATAAAATTAAATTAAATACTTTGCAGTGTATAATTTAAATTCATATTTTAGGAATGTTAGCAATCTTAATCTATAATTTTCAAAAATTCATTAAAAAAGGTTCATTTTTTGGTGTTGATCATTAAATATTTACTAAATTTGTAACTATTGTTATGTATTAAATAAAGTACTCACTAACAAAGCTACTTTGCCAACCCAGTGCAGCGCACAATAGAGCCAATGTTTTTCCACTGCCAGTTGGACTTTCCAGTAAACAATGCTCCTTATTCTTACATCCTTTAATAACCTAAAATAATATAATGCAAAAAAACATTAACACAAATAAAAATAATTTATAGGAATATAATCAAGGAATATTATATTATTTCTAAAAAAAATTTAAAGTTAATTATATCTTATATTATAATCTACTTCTACGATCTTTTCATTGTAATACATTTATAGTTTTGTAAGAAATATGAATTTAAATATATTCTATAGAAAACTTTGTATTATTTATTTTTTAAACTTTTATAAAAAATTTGAATTAAAATACTTACTGCATTCATTACTGAAATTTGACTTTTGTATGGTGTAATTGGGAATTTGACTGGAACTCCAGCAATCATAGGTGGCATTCCAACAGGCAAAGGGACATCATTGCATACAGGATTATATTTCACGGGTGATGGAACATATTGTGGTTTAATCAATGACCCTGTATTATTTAGTTTACTCTTTTCAGGCGATGAATTAGAATCATCAGATTCTAAATTAATTAGTGGTTGCATAAGCTTAGATGCAACTTTTTGTGGTGACTCTTCATCATCGCTTATACTTTCTACAGACTCGTCATCTGTTATATCTATAGTATCAATAACAGAATTTACTTTGTTATTGGTAATTCCAACTTTTGGCCGTTTTTCAATATTTTGAACCTTGTTATCAGGTATTGCTGATGTTGGCTTTCTTTTCCAATTAAATATACTAGCTTTATTAGAATTTCCAACTATTTTAATATTGGGTCTACTCCAACGTTCCTTTGCTTTTGACGGCTCGCAGAATTCGTCATCACTCATCTCTGCTCCGTTTGTGTTTCTATTTCCTTCGTTTAATAAATTATTTTTATTTTTAATAGGGAATCTGTAATCATAAACATAATTTGTTCTGTAAAGAAAATCAACGTTATCCTAATATGTCAATAAAAATTTAATATAGATCTAATATTAGAATTATTAAAATAGTTGTAGAAAATAATTGAATAGGTATACTAATAATGATATAAAAGTAATGCTTATATTAAAAAAAATGTATCCAAGCAAAATAATAAAAATAATTGAAAATGTATGATTAAAAACAATTTTAGAATATATATTTAAGAACGAAACATCATACATTAAGATTTAAATAATCACAATTACGAAAGAACATAAAATTAATTCATGCATCTTTGTGTTATTTTGTTCAAAAAATGTTTATCTTCAATTCACCCAGGGAACTTACATTGTATTATTTTTATATGTACAGCATGCAGGTCTGATCGTGTATAGACATCATCATAACCTTAAAACTGAAAGAAAAAAAATTAATCCTTACACTCTTGTCGGACGCTTGAAGTACTTGTGACCGTAGAAAGCAGACGCAAAGATCACAAAAAAACAAAATACGAGAAGCATAGCCGCCCTGGGCGATTTTCATATTATCCCAGTTTCAGTGTCATCCGAGAGCGATGAAAACAAGTGTCAGATATCTACCATGTGTTTTTACGGAAAAAACAAACACCGGCGTTCGGCCGTAAGCGCGCGAAATTCTGGCGCACGCGCACTATTGCATTGCCTGACGTATGTGTTTACGTCACAGAGGCCAGAGCCCGCCAAATTCACATGGATATGAAATGCGTGAAACCCTTCGTAAAAAGTTAAGAAAGGAATATTTATGGAGTCAATGTAATAGGTATCTAATTTTATTATACAATAAATATTTGTTACTGATTCACTGATAATTCCACTTACTATTCTCGAAATTGTTACCGTAAACTCCTTTTTATTAGAAAAAACCAAGAAAAAAAATTTCATTATTATTATGAATGTCAGTAAAACGTAAAGTGTATTGAAAAGAGATTTCACGATTTTAGAAGTGCAAAGCATTTGTACGTATATAGAACCAAACTAATTATTTTTCATTTACTTTGTTATCTTAATAATTATTATTTTTAAATTCATAAACATTTTTTATTGATTTGTTTGCTTTATAAAAGATGTTAATACTCAGGCGTTATTTACGAGCGTATCTGTAAATTAAAAATAGTTTATAAGTATGCATATAACATTATAAATTTAATATTTTAACATTAATTAAATTAATAAAAAGAATATCTGGATTTGGTAACCAGTACAGCTATACTTACACGTATAAAGCAAATATATACTTTCCCTAGTTGAAACTACGTAAATATATTCTTCATACAAAAAAATTTATATTACAACAAATTAAAATAAAATTTACTTGCGAAAACGCTGCATTCCTTTGAAACGAAAAGCCCATCACAACTTAAAAATTTGTACTCTCTCCGTTCTTTGTATGTACTTCACTCCCAAAAAAACCTATCAACAAAACGCAGGCACAGTGCGCGGCTCTTGCACAAAAACGAGCGCGCGCGCATTCGGAAGCCGAATCCATTTTAATTAGGCGGCAGCCGCGACCAGAAAGGGAAATTAATCGCGTATGCGCGGCTCGCCCTCTTCCGAGAATGAATTACGCGCAGCGCAGCGGCGAGATGCGCGTCTTGAATTTCGCCCCTTGCTGTATATACGTGTTTTCGCGTTACTTGTATGCAGTCCGCGTGTCTGTATATGTGTAATACAGATAGCGTCGGCCCGCAGCGCATATGGGGAATTATACGCGGTGCGGCCGCCTTATCGCGCCGTGAGAAAGGTGTCTCGGATTCGCTCTTAATCCGCGAAAGGATGGCTCTGTAGAGCGCATCATGCGGCTGTAAAGAGGGTGTGGGAATTGTGCATTATGCTGAAAAGGAGACAGATAAGTGTAAAGTGTTTATAATATGCGATTTCAATTACTGTATTATATTATATGTTTAATTTTAAAATTGAAGTATTTAATATACCATTAAACATATGGGGTGTGAGATTATAGATTTATTTGAATAAGTAGGTATATATATTTAAATATTATACTTTTTGATGTTCTGTATATAGATATTGAAACCTTAAAAATGTAATATTTGGTATATGAAAGAGATATTATTTACAATTAATTTTTTTTCATTATAACACCTACTTGATTGTTTGGCAGGACCTGTGTACTTATTACATGTACATACAAACATTACATATAAATACACTTTAATTCTCAAAAATTATCATTCTGTATTTTAGATGAAATTAAATACACAATATAATATTCAAAGGTTCCGATAAAATTGTATCCCTTGTCTTAACAATAAATACATCTAATTTATTGAATCACAAACATAAAAATAACTCATTTTATAATAGAATCCATTAACAACATAACTTAATCAAACCTCTATCCCCAAAACCACACGAAATCCTGCCCTGTAAAAAAGCGAGAAGAAAAATGATTATCTATCTCCCTAAATCCAGCGACAAACAGCCCCCGAAAAGCCGCACAAAACGATAAAGAAAAAAAAAACTACAGCATCCCCGCACCCACGAAAATCCCAGCCCTTATTTACCCCGATTTCTAATCCAGCTCCGCAGCAAATTCCCTCGGACGCGCGGTCCGGTCGAGTCGCAAGCCGTCGCACTCTCTATCTCTCTGCGTGCGCGAAATATGAAATGCATAAATAAAACATATTCTCCTCTCCGCTCTTCTTCTGCCTCGCCGCCGCTGCCGCCGCCACTGGCGCGCGATAAAAATGCGGGGAGATAAAGGCATAATGCGCGAGGAATACGAAATGCGCGCTCTATTCCTCTATCTATAAATCTATCTTGTATCTCCCGCTCCGGCTGAGCGCGCGGGCAGAAAAAGCGCTGGCCAGTTCTCGTCTCCTTTTTTTTCTCTCTCTCTCCTTTCTTTCCTCCTCTTTCTTCCTTCCTCTTTCTCTCTTGTGCGTGCTGCATGCGTATATTTTCCGCGCGCTCGCGCACACACAGAAGCGTCAAGCCGCGTGTCGTATTTATCGTCGGCGACAATGCCTAGATTTCTCATGCCGCGCGCGGCTCTCCCGCTGCGCACGCGCTGCACAAACGGCGGGCATCTTCAGCTGCCCGAGGATGTAATTTGTCATTTGCGAGGTGGTATGATCGTGTGGGTTATAAGTGGGTAATGCGTACATAGGGGCGAAATGCTAACTGGGTGCTAGCGTTAACAATGTTTTTAATGTGTTTTATTGTCGGTTGATTCATTTATGGTATTATCAAATTTAGTGGGAAAAAAACTTTTTATTGTTGTTTGTATATAAAAGGGTTAAATTAAAGCCCTATGAGTAATTCTTACCAAAATATCTAATTTTGAAATTTATATATACATTTTCTCATTGGCATATAGAACGCATGCAACGGTTTTAACATGGTTTTGGCTAAATTATTTCAATGAACTCAACTATGAAAGTTGTTCAAAATATTAAGCACTAAACCATTTTCGTGTTAATATTCTGATATCGTACAAGATTTCTAATAAAAATAGGTAATTGACCTCAAAGTTCACCCGACCCTATACAATCCCATCCACTAATACGACCATAGAAAATTTATCCCGACTTTAATCACCGAACGGTGACAAACAACTTCATACTTTTCTCGCCGCTATCTATCCCCCATATCACTATCCGGCTATATCTCCACGACGTCGATTCGTCGCTCCCTCGCGCCGCCGCCGATGATCGAACCTCGCGCGCGCGCGTAAAACCTAGCCCCTGATGCGTCGCGCGACTTAATTAAGGCGTGGCTCATCGCTCTCGACGCACGTCAGCCATCCTTCGCTCCACTCGCACGCATTCTGTGCGGAGTCCTCGCTACGTGGTGGTCAGTATCCCCGGTCGCCGATAAGATAAGCCAAATTCGCTACACCATATGCGACTCCCTTATCTCTCCCCGGTATATATAGGTATATATAGACATATATATGTACGTGTCCGTGGAGGAACTATTTCGGAGCGCAAGACGCTGGAAGTAAGTGGACGAGGGTCCGAGGGGATGGGGAAAGACAGAGTGAGAGAGAGAGAGAGAAGTAAAACAAAAGTATCGTGCTGGCTGCTTGCCAAGAAATTGTGTGTCCTAGAGGGAGGAGAGAAGAGGAGAGAACTTACGCTTGATCCGCCGCGACCGGGCGAATGGATTTTTTCGAAAGTCGAGGGAGACCGACCGGAGCGTTTGCCGCTCGGTGCCAACTGCGCTTGAAAAGGAAATTTTTCGCGATAAAGTGTCGAAGTAAGGGACGTCGTCGACGGTTTCGAAAGTTTGCTCATGTTTGCAAAAATTGGAATGGGGAATAGTTTAAAACGGTACTGTTCGAGATACGAACAGTTTTTCTATACTCATGTTCCATGATGCGGAAAGCCGTATAAAGGAAAATTCTATATACAATAGCGAATTACTAGCTTTTGTATTTTAAATAAGAATACGGAAAATATGTGTTAAATGATACACTGATGCAGTATTTTTTAAATATTTGTGTTATTATATTTTAAAAATTTAACACTTCAAACCATGTAAAATGTCTATAATAATAAGGATATGCTCTCAATTTTTACATATATTTGATATATAATGACTTGAAGTTTCACAGAATCTCTTCCAAAAAAATTTGAAACCATCAGAAAAGCCTTAAATAATAAAAGAAAAAATTAAAACCTTCTAAAAAAAAATCTTCCACGTTATACCCACAGCCACTCGTCCACTCCACCTCCGACTTCCCACTCACGCAGCAGCTCTGAAAGCCGGCAAGAACGAACCCGTCGGAAGTGAGCGTCGGGCGAATGATAAAACAATTACGATTCCATTAAAATGTAAAACGCTCGGCGCGCTCCGTTATTAAGGGATGATCCCGGGGCCATGGGAGGGGGACGGTGGCGTTTAGCGTTTCGCCCTTATGTACGCACTCGCCTCGTCCCTGGGAATTCAATACGCGCGTGCGGCGCTCGGACAATAATTCCCCGGGCGAGATCAGCGAGGGTCGCGAGCAAGCGAGGGAGTATTATAGTAGTAGTATAGGGACATCGATCAGCCGCGCGATCACGCTGGAATTAGCCGTCCCTTGCAGGGATCGCGCCGCCGGACCAGAGGCTCTGGCCCATCATGCTGGAAAGCATCCCTGGGTATTTGCGCGCGCTCGCCCGTCTTGGAGCACACGAGTGGTGGAGTGAAAAAAGGTCGAGAAAAGACAAACGCAGGACGAGCGAGGATCGTGTTTCGGGTGGAGAAGAGTTTTTTGGAGTGGAAAGAGGGGGAGATTTGGGATTGTTTAGTTTATTTGGACAAGGGTTCAACAATTATAATGGGATTGAATACACGTGTGGATCGATTGTTTAGTTGTTAACAATTAAATTTCTACTTCTTCATATCATTCATGTTTGAAAGGATACGCAAGATTTTAATTTCTGTCTGCGGTAAAATTTTCAAATTAATGAATATTATTGCAAAGTACTTGAGAAATTTAATAAAATTAGAATAATGTCACGAAAGTTTTGAACTATAACATAATCTTTGAGATCACTGAGAAAAGTTTTGTAAAAATTAACATAATGTCTCGTGAAGCTAGTACGGACTGCAAAGATCAAACAAATTTTACCATACCTCATAGCAAATCAGTCTGTGATAGATTTACGAGGCAGTATTGTAACTTTTACGAAGTTATTAGTAATTTTCACTGAACTTTTTTCTCATTGTATATACATTTTAACTAATAAAAAACTTTTGGTTATTTTATGATTCTACAAAATTTAGCAACAATAAGTTATTAATACTTTGAACCAACATTTGTTAAATATTCAAGCTCATAATATAAGGTAACTTGGGGTAATTCGGCCAACTTAAGCGGAATATTTTCTGTCTCCTTCTGTTAATGCGGTGGGACAAAATTGTAAAAAAGACTTTAAAGTATACGAAATATATTATCCAGAAAAAAATTGGGAACGCCCCAAATGGGATATTGGATTTATAGGGTGCAAAAGTATAAAAATGTGCGTTTTGGCCAAATTACCTGACATGTCATCTAATTCGGCCAATATTGAAAAAAATAGAATAAATCAAGTCATAAACAGTAAACATTAATTAAAATAATATGTAAAACCTGTATTTAATTTTTAGTAGGAGTCAACTCCTATGAATAATTCTTAGTATAAAGAAAATAAAGGAATTAATTTGTCATTATATATTACATTCTATAAATGATTTTGGAATTCTTATATGGGAGTCTCGGTAAGCTAAACGAAAAATTCATTTTGATCAATGAAATTGATTATTGCTAATCATATTTTTAAAGTTTCTTCTCAGAA
>UXGD01005466.1:0-14391 GCA_900474315.1 Torymus auratus
TGAGGATAAGTAAAGATAGCGAACTAGAAACATGGCCGAATTAGCGAAGTGGCCGAATTACCCCGACTTACCTTATTAAAAATAAATCTAACAATAAAATAATTAATAATTACATAGAAGTGCTATTTTGTACGTTATTCTGCGGATGGATTTGCCACTTTTCCCTATCACCGCGGGGCACTTGTCCCTAATCACTGCGGGTAATATGAAGGCGAGTAAATTAAAGGGTTAGATTACTTGATCACATCACCTTTTTTCTTAATTTACATAAATAGGAATTTTAATAAACACACACGCACACACACACACACGGAATCACAGGAAATAACAACACGTCTCAATATTATACACAATTGGCTAATGACTTATCTGCATATAAACGCATCAATAGCCGTCTTATAATCTCGAAATTTTAAAATTACGTACGTAATTTTTTTACATCTCACAAGTTCCAGAGCTATACAGGCCGTCAGTTATTTTGATTCTTCCTCTCTCGTTTTACCGTATGCCTGCATCAGAAAGACACAGAGAGAGATGCGCATTCACATTAAAAATCTTTTACAAATTTATCTCGAAAGAGCATATAACGGTGCGCCTACACATGCGGCTTATACTCGTCGTCGTCGGCGGCCCTTTTAAGGATTGTGAAATGTCACTTTGGACGTTGAAATTACGCAAAGCAGCAGCAGCAGGATTGTACACTCCGTGTTTTTCCTCCTGTCATCTCTTGCCATTACTATTACTGTATCTACTAATTATTACGCGCCGATAATCACAACGACGCTCTCTTCATGGTTATTCCGGTCAACAACCTTCACGATATCTCGAAAGTATTATATATATTCATATGCACCTTGACAAAAACTCAACGAAATGTGACAAAAATTAACGAAATAAACACCCCAATTCACTTGAAAAGCTCTCTTTCTCCACTAATTATTCTCATCTCTGCGCGCGCCACACACTTCAACCCACCCATATCTCTTTCATATATAAATCCCTGCACAGCACAACTAAGCCCCTTCGCAGAAGCAAAAGCTCTCTCGCGCTGCCGCCGACGGTTTTTTCGGTGTGTGCGGAGGCTGCTGCAGCAGCAGTGACTTCTTGGTACGATTCGGCGGCACGACGACGACGACGACGGGTTGCCTTATAAGTTCACGACGTGCGCGGCTATTCAGCCCTGCAAGGAAAAGGGCTGCTACTGTCTTGGACTCTGCGCTGTGTGTCTGTATGTTGGTGTAAGCGGAGATCCGAACGGCGATATCAATCGATGGTAGAGGAAGATGTGGTGAAGAGAGAGAGAGAGAGAGAGAGGGAGAGAGAGAGAAAGAGAGAGAGAGAGGATCGTAGGAGGGTTTAGGCGCCCCGATGTGAATTGCTGCCTCGGAGATGTGGATAAAGCATTGGAAATTTTTTGCATAAATCAAAGATTGTATGATGGGTTGTCTTTTTTAACAGTGTGTCAGTTGACTGAATACACTTCTTTTATTTTGTGATTATATATGCAAAATTATTATCTAATCATCAATCGGAAATTAGCTAATTTTGATCAAATTTTCTATAAAAAAAAATTGGTTAATTATTGTAAATTTTGTATGAGAGTATTTTTTACTAAAAAATTGCTGTTGAGTTTTGATGATAATATACAGTTGTTGTTTTATCCTAACAAGTTATTCTGCTTTTAGTGTTTTATATTTTTAAATTTGTTGAATCTTTTTAATACACAGAGAAAAATTACTATTTTAAAATAAAAATGACAAAATAATAGCAATATTCACAATAAATTGTATACGAATTTTAATGAAAATTTGAACCTATCCTACGGTTACTATAATAGTAATTTTTTCTACACAATTTTTCTCCGTATACATATAGTAACTTTTGTTAACCACCGCCAAACTGTAAAATCCATACAACGCTCTTTATCACTATAATTAGACCTAAATACCATCATCCCATTCACCGATAAATAACGTTCCTAACCTTTCCAATTAACAAAAGCCCATCCACCATTCTCTCTCTCTCGAAAAGTAAATTTCCAACCGCTAAACACGGAAAAGATAAAATCTCTTTCCGCGCTATTCACCGCTAAAAAAAAAACTCCTCGCAAGCACACGCGGCATCCTCGTAATAATTTACACGCGTATTTCCCGAACCGCCTTATACAAAATGTATATAGGAACGGTTTTCCGCTTAATTGTGCCGGATCACGCGTGTGCATCCGCGTCCGCGAGCATTATTCTCCCCCCTGGGAATAATTCTCACCGATAGGCGTTCCAGAGGCGCACGCGCTTGTGCACAGAGCGGCACTCACCTCTCTCACTCGCCTTCACCTACTACTCCACTAATTTCGCGTCGCCGTGAATTTTAGGTTGCGAGTGCGTGCGCTATAGGTTATACTGGGTGACATGGTTTCCTTAATGAAATTGTATAGAGGATTTGTTGTGGCATGTTTGGCTTGGAGTTCTGAAATTGGAGCTTTCTTTGGTGGGTGTATTATTGAAGAACATATTGTTTGAGTTATGGGGGTAATGAGGTAGTGAAGGATTATTATGTGACTGATAAGAAGAGATGATGGTTTTGGAAGAAAGGGATTTGATTGGACGTAAGAAAGCCATTTCTATAGGATCTAAAAATAAATCCCATTGCCGGTAACTCGTTTTAACGGGAGCTTTTTCCGAGATATATAAGTTCCGAGAGATTATAAAAGCAGACGGGAAAGCTTTCACGGGAGCTTTAGTTCTGTGAAAATATTCATTTTTAAAGAGCGGGTTATGGCGTTTAAAATGAATGGATTATACAACATTTCACTTTTCACGATCAAATAAAAGTGTCATCGTTGCTTTATATGCACACTTTATAACACTGAATATAAAGGCAAATTAACTGATATACAAACTTATGCAAACATATAAATACATCAAACTCAATAACATCTCACAGCTCCATAACTCCCATTTCCATACATCCTCGCAACAAACGACTGAAACACTTACAAAAACAAAAGGTCCCAGCTCTAACAACCAAACCGTTTAACCAGTAAACCATCGACCATTCTCCACTTACAACATCATCCCACGTGTGTCCCGTCGCCGCCGCACACGCACCTCTCTCTCTCACTCAACAAAAAAAAAAAAAACTCCCCATTGTGTGTATACTTCTCTCTACCTACCTCGACGACTACCTATAATACGTAAGTATATACAACGCAAAAAAGCATATAGCACGGCGACCAACCAATACACACACAAACATGCGAGCGCGCAGGGCAAATCGTCCGCTCTTCTCGCAAAGAACAAAATACAATGCTTACCGCTCGGCCTGCGAAACAACGCCCTTTTCATAGGCCGCCACACGCGGATGCATATATATAGGTAGGTACAACGACGACGAGAGCAACAAGTGCTCGCTCGCGCCCATAAGAGAGCAAGAGGGGACCTGCAGCCGCTTTTTCTCGACGCGCCGCCGCGTAGAATATAACCGCGGAGGAGCTTCGCCTTTGTGTAATACGCTAGCGAGCGCGGCGCGTGCACTTTTCTTTCCGGAAAAAGCCCTTGGCAAGATGGCTCTCTCTCTCTCTGGCTGCATGCATATATATACGTGTGCAGGCTGCATATGTGTGCAGCAGTGAGCGAGTGCAGCGCGCGGCGTTTCGCGAAGGTCAGTGAACCGCGACGCGCGCCGCGTGGGCGCGACCAATCGGAATGCGCGCCGTCCTCTCTCTCTCTCTTCTCTACGCACATACATATATAGGTGTATATATGTATACGCATACATACACGACGACGACGAAAGCTGTGTGGCGCACGGTAGCGGTGTGTATTATAGGACCCATAAGCGCTTCGTTCCAACGTAAACAAAAGCTCTCGTATATATTATATACTCGCGGGGATGCACGTGTGTATGTGTGCATGCGCGCGAGGTCTTTTATATCGCGCGACGAGAGGCGAGACGGGAGAGTGAAAAAAGCGCCGCGACGATAAGGCGCCAGCAACATACGTACACCTATATATGTGCTGCGGCAAGAGGGAGAGCTTTAGAGAGAAGGAGGAAGTAGTGTAGCGCGCTTGGTCGATAGTATCGAGCGCTATAAGTGTGGGAAGAGGAGGCCTTGAATTTTCGGCGCTCGAGTGTGTATATATCGCGTGAGCGTGGTATTATATGGAAAGGGTTTCGCATGTGCGATGAGGGGAGAGATTAAAGGCGGATCGATGGGAGGTAATTGGTCGGGAAAGCGGTTTAGGATGCTAATTTTTCCGTGATTATAGAGCGGGTGGAGAAAGAGTTTTATATAGCGGCGGTGGTGGTTTATGGAACATAATTTTTTTTTTATGGTTGGTGCTTTTTCTTGGAATATTTTAAGTATAACTTTTTTTTTTATATTAATTTGACAATGATGATTATCAGCATGTTGGTATTTAGCAATTTATTGATTACTTTTTATCGCGTGTTGGCATGGTAGCTTTTATCTCCGTATAATATCTGCACTGTTTTAAAAGCAGACGCGCATATAGCTATACAGGAACATTTTTCTTTTTACGTAAACGATGACATTATGATAAAACGATAACTGGAATTCTGAAAGGTATAGATATCATATCGCGAACACGATATAGCAATTTTACAATATTTGATCACAATTATTCCTGGCATATATATGTATATCTCTCGGCAAGAAATGTATAAAAATACGCATGATTCGCCTTAAAAATTAAATCGCGAATATTAAGATATATAAGTACACGAAGAAATAAATGCAGCCTTTTCCTCTCTCTCTCTCGCCGCGCAGCGATGGACACGGCATTAGCTTTATAATCGTGTCATCGTGACTTACCCTACATTACCGATCAGCGTACCGTGACAGCACGATAAAAATTACAAGTGATAAACATAAAGCAAAGTATGAGCATAGTGGGACACACACACATACACACAGTAATTTTCACATAATTCCAGCCGGATCGGTCCCCGCATTACCAGATACCCAATCATAAGCTTCCTTATTTTGTTCTTCATTCGCGCAGAGGGGGAGAGAATTTCCTCTCTGTCTGCCGCGCTGCATTAAATTAATGGAAAGGGAATATCATATTTGCCCTAGGTAGTCCGCAATAATACACCACGCTTGATCGTCGGATTGCTATAAAAATGTCGAAATTGATAAAGCAACGTGCCCCGAAGGAAAGAGGTCCCAATCGCGCTGCGGATAGTATAAAAAGGTTAATGGGCTCGTGTACCTATACCGTAATCACAATAATAACTCTCTATTGCTCTTGTTTTCTATACACCCGAACGCAAAAACTAATAGTTCATTAGTCCCATCCAAATAAACCGATCGCTTTACGCCTCGGAACATAATTAGGTCTCGCAACGAACGAGCGAGAGAGAGGAAATATAACGCCGCTGTCGTCGTCGTTCCTAGTTTCTTTTCGGCCGCACGCTGGAAGCACTATATTTAGTCTCACTCGCGTGCAGCGATATAGGGGAAGTATAGTAGCAGTAGCAGTCTATGTTGTGCCTCATGCGTGTATTTTCTTTTTTCTCGCGAGAGAGCTAGCGCCACGCGCCCGTTTGTTTTATGGTCTTTGATTGGGAAATCCATTTCGAGAGAGCGAGCGCGCGAGAGAGAGATACTCTCGCTGTTCTCAAACAGGTTTGGTATTTGGGTCGTGAATGTACCACACGCGTGTGTAGTAGTGTAATGCGTATACAAGATGCATTCTCGGCTGAGTGAGAGATATATGTATGTCCGAAATTTGGTTATAGAAAGGTATCTCGTCGATTGTTGTTATGTAAAATGATGATGGTTTTTCATTTCTAGAGAGGCGATGTCTATTATTGTGTGTGATAGGTGTGGGTTTGAAGATCCGTTATTGGTTCGACATTTTTCACGCGCAGCGAGGATATATATTGCGTGATGGTGAAATCCGGTATAAACACCGGTAGTCGATACTTTTCGTAATCAATTATTGAAATTGATTGTCAGGGGCTATAATATAATGATTTCAAAGCCTCGAGAGTAATGATATTTTTAAGAAAACTTTAAAAGCCAGAAACGGTGGCGGCTATATACTAGTTGCAAATTAATGATCACTTGTTCGAGGATATAAATGGAGGAAGGAAAGTCCCATTGGTTATATAGCTGTCGTATCTAATTACGTATTTGTACATAAAATTATTTTCCAATATGATAATATAACAATGAACAAAGTGTATATAATATACCACGGGTGGTGTAATGACACCTTTCTAATTGCACTCGACGAAAACATAAACATTTTGTTTCCCAATCGAGCAACAATGTGGGTTATGACACCGATTAACAAAAATTCACAGTTACACTTTGCTCGCCTAAACGGACTCGCGCGCGCGTATACCATTATACCTTGACAATAAAATATTCATGTTTCGTTCTTTCTCTATAACGCCCACCGCGATAGGAAGTGTGTGGCCCTATACGACGACGGCGCGTGCATTCAGAGTTCACGCCCGATTGCATTACGGACACTCTCTCGAAATTACAATAATCGTAACGTATTGCACATAAAGAAGTTGTATGTTAATGTGAAACGTAAGAGGTGCCGTCGGTATATACCTTATGAAAGAACAATACTGTTAGCCGGAGAGGATATCGGTTTACAACTCTATATTGCTCAATTTCTAATTACAATTCAACGAGTCGTTATGTGCAGAAACCAAAGCGACTGAAATAACGCGACGACTTTTCAATGCGCGTCGAATTCCCGCAGAGCGAGAGAGGCAAATTGCAAGAACCGAGAGAATAAAAAGAGATGGGGGAGGAGAGGCGCAAAATGCGAAACGGAAAAGGCTCTTCAAAGGGTCAAGAGACTGCCGTGCTTTTGCAGTAGCGCCTCGCTCTCTTCTCAAAGACCCCGCAGACATACACGAAAGAGAGAGAGAGAGAGAGCGCTTCCTCCGTCCGAACCTTTTTATATGTCAGCACCCACTTCCAGACGGATGAATGAATTCCGCGTCTGTCTTTCGAAAAGTTATTTTCGTGCCGTGGCTCTAAAACATACACATTTATACACACATCACACGTATAACAGATGAACCGAGAGCGCGAAAATCATCGTCGACTTGTTTCCAAATCGATTATTCGAACGGCGGCTGCTGCTGCTGCTGGCGTGTATTTATCACGATTGTGTGACGTTTACGTTTATTTTTACGAGTATCTGAGGGCGTCGCGCGATGAGGCAAATGGAATTTTATTTAAGAGTGTGCCCGAATTTACCGGAGGGGACATAATGAAACTGTAGAATTTATAGTGAATTTTCATATTTTAAAATAGGTAGAGAGAGAGATACAGGGCTTTATAACAAAGTATCTTGTTTACGTTGAGAGTTAGGCTCGAATAACCGTATCCGAGGTAGATTTAAGTGAGTAAGTGTACACTAGTGCAGTAGCGAGCGATAAATTGCCACCACGTAAAATATAATATGTGTATATATATACACGTTTGCGTCGTCGTCATTGTCGGCTACGATGCGGCGAAGCTACAAAGCGAACCTAAATATAAGGCGACGGCGGCGTATTTCCGAGTTTACGGTTAAATTAAGGCGCTCATTAGGTTACTCGAGTAGCCCTTTACGCGACGTGTGTGAGTCACGACTGAGCGCGGGGCCAATTTCAGCCTGGCGAATTTGTAGACGAGCGAAATCACCCACCTCCTCCTGTCAGATAAACTACTCGTTAGGCGAGGAATAAACCGGACTCTATATGGTTCCGGGAACGCGACGGCCATAGAGGTGAAATCAATAGGGGGAGGATGAAGGGATATATACTCTTTCTTTTTTTGTTTTTAGTCGCCTTCCTTTGGAAGTGAGAGAGTGAGTTTAATTAATTTTGATATGTTTTAATTGGGGGGGACAGCATGAGCAGTCTCTGGGTCGGAAGTCGGGGTTCATGGAACTGCTTTGAATGACGCGCGCGCACGAGCGCAGGGGAATTAAATTGGACGTCCTTTCGGTCGGGCTAATCATTGTCATCGAGACGTATTCTCATATTACCAATTTTTTTTTTTTAAGGGTAGCGGGATGTCATTGTTTTTGGAATATTAACTTCATATTTCTCGTTATTTCATGTATAGTAGTTTACAAGGAATTTCTGTACATTTTAGGAAATCTTCGTTTCGACATCATTGAAGTATGTAGATATACTATAAGAAATGCATTCATATTTAGAATCATCAAAGTAACAAAATTGGCTATTTGGAACACGAGACAAGATCTTTCTTTACAATTTTTCTTCAACACAACATTGTTAAAGTATAGTCATTTGAATCTGTCATCACCCAAAATTCACATAACAATATCAAGTACACAGTCCAAAGATTTCCATTAAAATCCCAAACCAAATTCACCCGTCTCCCAATTACTTCTCAACTCTCCCATCTCACCCTCATCATTCCTCTTTACCTCTCCTAACCCCTCCTTCCCCAGCCACCCACACACTAAACAAAATCCTTCTTTCCTTCCACATAACCTACTCACCCACGCTATCGCAACAAAGCTACTATCGATCCCCCCGCTCAACTCAACGTCGAATTCACGCGCGCGTTGCGTCGGTAGGTCGGTGACCCACTGTTGCACCACCGCACACCGAGCTTTACGCATCATACTGTGTATTTACTCGAGGGGTGCAGTGGGGTGTTGTTGCGTCGCCCCTCTCTATCTCTGTCGGGGTCACCGGCGCATCGTCTCTCCGCGGTCCACACTTACACCGACGCGTGTTGTATTATATATATACGAATACATAGGCACGGGTGCAACGCACGATGACCTTTTGAACTGCGCGTGTGTGGATGTTTAAGTGAGGGATTATAAGAGGTGTTGATGTTTTTTCGGAGAATGAATTCAGGGGAATTGGTAGGACGGAGAATTGCTTCTTTTTTCTCAGAAAGTTTGCGGCGTTGTAGAGAGTATATAGCTCTCAAGATTTGCGAAGGACGGTCGTTTGTTTTGCGAACTGCTCAATAACGCTGTAGGTATTCTGCAAGTTAATAAAGTTACACATCTAGCAGCCACGAGGCGCGTCTTCAAATCCGCTTTTCCTCCTTACACATTCAACCGTATCTAATCCTCCCAAAGGTTACCTCAAAGACCTCACCACATCAGCACACACTCTTCACACCTCAGCTGCACACACACGCGCTAATGTCGCAACGCGGCTTTCCTTATCTCCCCTCCGATAACGCATACACTCACGCCTCTGATGCGTATACCTACCTACGCACACACAGCGCGAATGTAAACAAAAGCCGCGCGCGTCGGTGGTGGGGCTGCGTCGTTCTTACATTCAAAGCATCGCACTCACCGATAAAGTCCTCCCAGCTGATGGAGCCGTCCGAGTCGACCTCCCCGGGCGCGCCGTCCAGGAACTGCGGCGGCGGCGGCACCTGCACCGGCCGCCTGCCGCCCAACAGCTCGTGCTCGTCCCTCATTCTTCCTTCTCTCCTTCACTCCTTGTCGTCAGCATCATCTTCCTTCTTCTTTCGCACTACTACTACACAAGCGAGAACCTCCTTCTTCTGTTTCTCTTCGCATTGCTCACCATTTATATATTACGCACTCTACATCGCCGTTCGTTTGTTTGATTCCTCTCCTTGCTGTATGTGCGTATTACTACTATATAGTTATATGTATTTCTGCGCGCGCGCACCGGATCTTACACACACGCTATATTATTATACAAGACGCGCGATAGCAGGAGAAAGAAAGAGAGATCAGGTCTCGGCGAGGCCGCGGCTCGGACTGGCGCGGCTATATCCCGGCGCCGGCAGAGCGGCAGCACCTACCCCCCACCCATAGCCGCAGCAGCGCGAACGCCCGCGAGAACGTAAGCGTGTATGGGTTGGTGGGTAGGTAGGGCAACATGCATGCATGCAGCAGCAGCGTAAGTGTACGGAGTAGGAACAGCCTCGTCGTCGTCGTCGTTGTCGTACGGTATACATGTATATATACGTAACGTAAGTATCTGAACTCCGTGAGAAGAGGAGCCGGATTTTCGGTACGCGCGCGGGGTGTATAAGTAGTATATAAGGTATAATCGGGCAGCGAGAGCAAGTGGCTTTGATGTCTTAATGTGTAATGACGAGAGAGCGAGGGGTCGGGCGAGATTTCAGATAAGGAGAGAGTGAAATTTATCGGTGGTTCCGGGCTATATGGGTTATGGCTATTACGGGTGTTTTGAAAGCTCGGGTTGATATAAAGCTGTATCTTATTTATAGGTGGAAGGGTTGGGCTGGGAGAGAGAAGTCTATTATTGTCGCGGGGATATAAATTTTTCTTTCGGGGCATTTTTTTTTCTTGTTTTCGTGGATAGAAAGAGGTTCGTGCCTGATGTATTGGTGTTTTGGTGGTACTTTATATAATAGTGTTGGGAGGATGAGATGTGTGATGTAGAATGATACAGTGATCTGGAGTTGCTTTTGACGGAGTATTTATTTATTTTCAATATATTACAAGCGAAAATAGATATTTCGATAAACCAAATGAAATAAAGTATTCCAATAATTATTACCATATTCTCTAACTAAAAATTCACCATGTTATAATAAATTTCGAATAGCTATATCCGTCGAAAGTCATTTTCTAATTAACCATTCTGAAAATTTTGAAAACGTCTCTTGATATTATATACAATCGCGTAGGTATCAAATTTATAGTTTTCGCTATATACCACCGTCAAAGCTTTTTCCTGACGTCTCTCATTTCCCATTTGTTTCTCCTCTATAAATATATACACGTGCCCATAGGCTTTCTAAAGAAAAAAAAAAAGTTTCCGTCCACGCGCTGACCCGATGATGCGTTTCCGATGTAAATGAAGACGAGACACGGCGAGGCACGAAGTTCGAGCGTATCTTATTTCTCATTATGCGCTTTTTCGACTTTCGGCATTCTTTTCTGCATTCCATCGCGAGAGTGAAACTCTTGTGGCTGATGGTAAACTGCAGAATTTTGATGTGGCGTGTGCTTCCATGTAGATAGAAACTCAACATGCTTATAGCATATTTGAATTTCTGAGTTATTTGATTGCTTTTTAAATATACACTTCATCTTACGACGAAGTTCCTTCTACTATATTTCGATTATAATTTGAATCTTTATCGTCTATCTATATCATCCACAGACTATACCCAGTAATTACGGTCAACAGATACACATACCAGTTTATTAGAATAACTCTAAATTAAATTACAATAACTAACTCCTTTTTCACTCCTTAATATAACATCAATAAAAATCACTCCACAATATGCGCCTCGCGACACAAAATTTTCCCGATCCATCCTTCACTTCGACCGCAATGACCCGTAACGCGCCATTCATCTAAGTACCTACCACTTTCAACCTAAAATTCCACTTCATCGAACCCACTATACCACCGCAATAAAAGATACATCATCATCATCATCACCCATTAAACCCACTTCGCTCTTTCTCCCAATATACCCGGTACAACAGACCTCCATCGTCGTCGCGACGTTTCCTCAAATCGCCGCGACCGGCCTCTCGATTTTTGCTCCCCTCGTGCAGCCTCGTTCCTTATATACACGCCCGCGCGCGTATGCGCAAATATAGCCGCGTGTCACTGCGGGGGTGTTTATGCGTTTCCGGTCGCGGGCGCACCAAGTACTTAACACGTTATATATGTATACCTAAGCGTCGTTTTGTTTCCGCTTTCAAGTGGGTAGGTGTACGCGTAGTTTTGATATATATGCTTATATGTAGCTTTGATTACGAAGCCGCGGATTTTTTTTTAATTGGACGCCTAGCTGAGGTAAAAGGAAAACGTGGGTATATGTTAGTAATTTATGTAAGCGCTGCGTGTATAAGTTTGTGCGAAGCGTAAAAAAAATATGATGCGCGCGGGGCGTTACCATCCAACACCTAATGAGGGATAGGATGACCGCACCAGCCGCGCTCGTATATATATGTAAAATGAACCGAAAATCCGGTAACCCTAACCGGCACTTTGCACACGCAGACACAGGAATTTCGCTTGACTTTGTGCACATTCGTGCGTATTACTCTAGGTTCTAAAATTTTGCCGGACGAGAGTTTGCGTCCAAAGTATATAAAAAAGAAGAAAAAAAAAACTTACGCGCACGGGGATTTATTTATAGCCTGCGCAGAGCAAACAAAAGTGTAACGTTCGCAACTCTCCCCATAAAAGCTCTCTTTACGACACACACACACACATCTTTCGCATATTATACAGGAATAATCGTTTCCCATTTGACCCACGTACATATCACGCACACTTACCGAAACATCTCAAGCACGCAGCCGCCTGTCTCCTAAAAACAACCATCATCGCCCACATAACACAGGCGCACGCTAATGCCGCGCAAAATCAACTTGGCATTCCTCCGTGCGTCGCCAAGTAGCCATTCCATATTTATTCGAGCCGCGTAACAACGTCAACACACACATACACACCGTATACGCCGCGAGACACGCGCAAAGAGAGACATCAGCATCAAAGGCTCTCTTCGCGGCATTCGTGAATTACTAGCTAATGACTCTCTCTCTCTCTCGCTCTATAGTCAATGCGCCGACTGTATTTTCGGGCTACAGCCTCGGATTTTCCTATTTGTTCTGCGGGGAGCACTTGCGCGATGAGGGAGTTCATTTAAGATACCGCGCCGGGGGCTCGCTTTTTTAGGACCGTACGTGCGTGAGAGAGAGGGTGGATGAATGAAAGGCCTTTGTGCAGTGTTATAAGAGTGGGGAGAGAGAGAGAGGTGGAGTTTTAGCGGTGATTTGTGGAGGAGCTTGCTGTGCGTGTAACTCGATATGATTTATATATGTAAAGCGCCTGGTTTTCGGGTGTACATATTCGATTAGGCGAAACTGAGGCTGCGGGGATGCTGCAGTTATGTGCGTGCGCGTGGGTGATTGGATTGTGGATGATTTATGAAAAATTTTGTGATGCCCACTTCTGTACATTCTGTTTTTTTATTTGTGCGTTTATATAGCAATATAAATATACGTGCATATACTTTACACGACGATTTAAAAAATATTCAATGCGATACTATCCGCAACAAAGGCCCGATAGTATACCGCATCATTCCCATTTACCGGCACGGGTCAATAAAACAACTCTTAACGCCTATTATCACCCGGCTATTATCCATCCAGGCATCTCTCCATTCACCGTCGCATCACGCCCGTTTACTACAAATTTGAATAACAAAAACTTCCAATTCCTATAATATACTCGCATGTATGACACAGGACCGATCACCTCGATTCAATAAACAAGCCGTAAATCCAACTCGTCGTCCGGTACATACGTGCAGCGCGCGGCTCTCTCGTCCCTCCAGGATGCGAAAAAGGGCGCGCCGCCGGCGTTTTTCGGTCCTATATACCAGCGCATTATTATAATACATGCGCACGCGCATACACACACACACATATATGCGTACAAAGCGGATGAGGCCCCCGAAAGCAGCTCCGGCCTTCTATTATTAGAAGCCGCGGCGCGACGACCAGCCGACGCTCGCTCGCTCGTTCGCATGCAGAAGAGAGGAGATGAATGGACTCCCTACTACTCTCTCTCTCGCTGCTTGTTTTTTTAAGAGAGGGAGAGAGAGACAGGGCCATCGCCCCCCGCCGATCGCGCGCTGTATACTGCTCATGCTCCCCCTCGATATATGATGTGCAAGTGCGCGTAGTGCACGGAGAGAGAAGGAGAGGATGATGGTGGGTATGAGGTATATGATGACGCTGGTGATGAAAAAATTGTCCTGTTTGCGCCGACGCCGCCGCCGCCGCTGCTGCTGATGGTATAGAGAACGGAATTAAGTATATTGGAGAGTTTGCGTGCTGCTGTTCGCTTTTGGAGCGATGATATTATACGGTTTAATATGCTGGTAAGGGGCTTTGAATGTTTTCGACTCAACGATTAAGTTGTTTGGTTTTGTTTTATAAAAACAATATATCGGTATACTATACCTAACGGAAATATTTTTTGTTCACAAATGATATAAAATGTAGGATTTTGGACGTTATTAATTGTTTGTAACATTTTTTAACAGTTTGTAAGAGTTATTAAATATTTATTAATTATTAGTATAATTATAATCACTTCTTAGGCTTCGACAAATTTCAGACATTAATCTTTAATTGAACGGTACTTTGTGATTAATACCAGAATTTGTAATGTTATTTTTAAAATTAGCGAACGATTTAAATTATTAGCTTTTGTTATATATATTTGGTAGTTGTTATATATAATAGAAATGAAAAAATTACAAGTTAATATTCTCCATAAAATTTTTCCAATGTTTTTCGTGAAAAATTTATTTTTTGAATTTTAATTTAATAAAAAGAATCAATAAATTATTTTGAGGAAGCTACGTGC
>UXGD01005467.1:0-14388 GCA_900474315.1 Torymus auratus
ACCCCATTTGGAGCCTAATATACAGATTAAGCGCTGGCTAACCTGCGCCATCTTGGATGGATGTCAAATCCCAATAGGTAAAAGACGCGCGCGCGAACACGTCCGCGGTCCGATCGCTTCGAGCCGAGCGCATGCATGAGTGGAGTGGCTCTTCCGCGGTCCGCCTCTTTGCTCTTGTTTCCTGCTTTAGTAGGTACCTACGTAGTACCGGTCTAGATGTCGCCGCCTGATATGCACGGAACTATGCACGGAGCGAATATACCTAGTTAATATTTATACACAGATACACTTTCCTATACGAATACGTTATAAATACCAACGAATATGGACTATTGATGCGCGTTTGTATTCTTTGGTTATTACTTTGTGGGGATTATTACCTATTATACGTTATACCAACGAATATAGACTATTATAGACGCGCGTCTATATTCTTTGGTTATTAAGTACTGTGTGGGGAATGGGGATTGCCGTTAGATACCGCCGTACCGGTAAATTGCATTTGGTTATTAATGTCATCATAATACTTAATATAAAGAGATATTTATAAGAATAAGTATTCGTAAGTATGAATATTCAGTGACATGTTATTATGTTCGAAAGAAATTATTTCTTAAAAAAGGAAACTATGATGTGATCGTTTTTTTTTTTTACGAAGTTTAGTCAAAATCACTTGCAATAAAAAAAATGCCACAAACCATAAGTATTTTCCACCCGATAGACATTAATTCTGGCAATGATCATCGAGTATACATAAATATCTACGCAATGTTTTTGAATTTTTTTTTCAAGTAACAAATATAAGCTTGCACAGGTTATGGTATCATTTATCAATTTATATAAAATATAAGTACCCTTTTTAAATATGGTATTTTTTAGTTAAAATTAGTTAATGAGACAATAATAGGTAGTGAGCTATTTTTATATCATAGATTTGATTATTTTGATTAATAAAATATGAAATATTAATTAAATATGTTACAGGTATTACCGGATTAGTCACTGTATTTAAACAGTAACTTAAATAAAACTAGATTTTATTAATCATGACTGAAAAACTACACTTGGATGATGAGAATGCTGAAAAATATTTTTGCTTTACTAAAGTGAACACAGTTAAATTATCACATGAATGGAAAATTTATAATTTCAGTGTCACAAATAAAGAAACTGGAGAACATTTATTCTCTCCAGAATTTTCACCTTCAGAAAATGGAAACATCAAATGTCATATCAAAGTTTACCCACGAGGAGAAAAAGAAGAGAACAAAGATTATTTGTCATTATACCTGAATTTATTATCTGAAAAATCTTCAAAAATTGAAGCAAATTTTATCTTTAGTCTTCTTGATAAACATGGAAAGAAATCTCTTAATTATAAAACAAATAACATATTCGGAAAATCATCACAAGCTTTTGGTTTTCCAAGATATATAAAAAGGGATTTGTTGTATAAATCATATTTGTTTGATGATTGTCTTACAATTGTTTGTGACATCACTTTAGGTTCGAATCATGTTACTTCACATAATCGTGCTGCACACATTAATGTTAAAACTAATGAAATACCTCTACAGCAACTTTTACATGATTATGAATCATTTTTGAACAATCAAGAATTTTCTGATACTAAAATCATTATATCAGATAAAACATTATATGCTCATAAACTAATTCTAGCAGCTCATAGTCCAGTACTGTTGGCTATGTTCAATAGTGATATGAAAGAAAACAAAGAAAATGAAATTAAGATTCTTGACATTGAATTTAATGTGTTTCAAGAGTTACTAAGGTTTATATACACTGGGAAAATTCAAGATATGGATCAAGTTAGTCGTGATCTATTATTTGCAGCTGATAAATATGCAATTAAGGGATTGTTAATAAAATGTGAACAATATTTTCAAAGTAATTTGAATCTGAGTAATGTTATAGATATTATTTGTCTTGCTGATAATTGTAATGCTGCTAATCTTAAGGAAATTGCTATGAATTTTTTCATTAATAATAGAAAACATATAAATACAAATAAATCTGAAATTTTAAAAATGGTAAAACAACTTACTGCAGAAGAGATTGCAAAATTCTTGGTGACAAAGTAAATTTGATGAATTATGTTAAATTATTCACAGAGAACATTATTTTGCATAGAGTAAGTTTTAAATTACTATTGTTTTGTAATACATTTACCATTGTCTGGAAATATTGTTTTTAATACCTTGCATTGTAAATGTATATATCTTTCAGAATAAAACTAATCACTTGGCAGAAAATCCATTGTATAATAGCAACCTATAACTGTCTCAGGGATGATGTGAGAGTTGATAAAGCAGTAAAGCAAAGCGAGATGCAAGTTAAAGACACAAAAGAGAGGATGGTGGAAACACAGTGCGAGAGGCAATTATTCTCAAAGACATAAGTAGATGAATTTTCACTTGTCTGTTTAATGCGAGGCGGAGGCTCGCTGCTGTGGACAGTGATCAAAGCCTCGCTCCCGATCTCTTGCGGTACCTACTGTGCTTCCGCAACGACTCCGAAGTACGCGGCTACTAATGAATGAAAGATGATCCGACACTTGTGTAAGTGTACGCGGCACTGTACGGCGTGTAGGAGCGCGTCTACCCGACTTTTTTTCCGATATAATTGCATCACATCGCCGGATCACTCGCAAAGCTTTTGTATTTTTTTCCTTACTTTAGTTTTATTTTAATTCATTTTACTTATTCGTGCGTTAAATTTTAATACGATTTATTATAACTTAGAATTCTGTTTTATTTGAGTTTCAATTAGTAAAATGAAGGAAATAAGCATTTTGAATGATTTGTATCTAGAATAAGATAAGTATAGGATTATAAAATTATTGTTTTGCATGTATTGATTGAGATTTAATGTTTGAAATAAATAATAATATAATTGGAACTATAGTAATTATGGTTGATTAAAAATCATTTTGGGTTTTAGTGGTAATAATTAAAGCAACAAATAAAATATAAATCAAGTTAAGTCCTTAGTGATCTCCGTAGCCGCGTTTCCATTTGACATCGACCCAAAGCTCGTTTTTCCTTCTAATTCCTCTCAGACTTACACATGCGCCGACACATATGCACACAAAACACTGCTATGTTGCGCCCCGTCCCGTATGCATAATATGTACTAGGTATATGTATTTTATATTTAAAATAATATGCACATATACGTGTATCTAAAATGCCTTGGCCGCGCGCGTATGCGCGGTCTTATCGATTTCACGGAAAGATTAACGGGCTCGCCGACTGACAGATTCAATCTAATAGCGCGCGAGCACCTGCTGCGCCGCTAAAAATCTGAAAATGAATAGGGGACTAAATATAGAGGAGCTTATCGACCGCCACACCGCCTGCCGTCGTTCGTTCGTTCGCGCCAACCTGTAGCATGCGTAATTTGCATGTCAACTTCTTTCGCTCGCGCCGACCAAATATAGGCCTGCAAGTGCGCGCCCATCCCGCTGCGCGTAAATATGTGTGTGCGCGTGTGAGGGAGTCCAGAGTTGTAAAAATATACGCTCTTCTATATATACGTGTATGTATGCTTATAATGCGAGAAGTTAGGTCTGACGCGAGAATGAATGGAGCAGGTGCGCGCGTGCCTGTGTACATATCGAATCGATAGAGCTCTTTTAGCTCGCGCTCCTGGCCGACCACCACACACACCCGCGCGCGCACTTTTGCCGTTTTATTATAAGATGAAGGATCGGGCATCTATATCATATTCTCGCTGGACTTTTCGAAGCTCCACATTTAAAAGATCCTTTTAGTTTAATAAAGTTACGAAAGCCGCTTAGATAAAGACCTCTTTCACGTAGAATTTGTTAAGAGTTAAACAAGTAGTCAAATAATTG
The DNA here is from genome assembly GCA_900474315.1 of Torymus auratus. Classification (NCBI taxonomy): domain Eukaryota; kingdom Metazoa; phylum Arthropoda; class Insecta; order Hymenoptera; family Torymidae; genus Torymus; species Torymus auratus. Next base: position 3,878 of record UXGD01005467.1, read on the forward strand.
GTTCACCGGTTGAATGAGCTGTCTTGTTTTTAGTAATCGACATTGTTTTAAGTTTCAAGTCCGAATAGATCGATTCGCGTTTAGGAAGCTACCAGTTGCAAGATTTTTTTGTATTTTTCCTTGATAAGTTGAAGAAGTCCAGTAAAAGTTTTAACAAATTGCATGTCGGTTATAGTTATTAGGTTTTCCACATAGGACAGTCAAGATTTTAATTTCATTCATTTATTTGGTTCTTTATTTATTACAATGAGATATTTTTCAATGTATGAATGTCAGGAATTAGTCTATTTCATCATTCATAACAGTATAAATAACAGGAGTAAAAAGCTATTTGCTAATGTCAATTTTTCATACAATATTTAAAAATTTTAAATACTTAAGCATTCCTTAAAACCTAGAAGTAAAATTTTGATTTAATCTTTAATGTTAGATATTTTTGATAAACTACGCTTCTTCGAATCAATATAATTGTCAACAAAACAAATGTTTTACATAAATTTCCAAGATAAAGAATTTTTACACAATAAACTATGCATGTATAATGTAATCATTTACAAAACTAAATTTGTATGATCTATATTATTAGTTTAGAAAGAAACAGAAATTTCTGTAACAATAGACTAAAAAAACATCATGAGTCTTACTCAACTCTTTGTACGTAACATTTAATGACATACTGATAAACCGACATTTGAACCCTTCATATTTGATCCATTTTTAAAACAGAATTATACTAATAATTAATACTTATTATTAATAGAAAAAAAATAGCTCTATTATTCAGGGAACAGGTTCATGAGATCCTTCCTATTTGTACATATAGCTCAGCAGCAATACTGGTAGGTAGCTCTCTAAACTTCATAGTGTCGACGATTCGCAGGTAATGTAGAGCGATATACTTGATGAGCTTCTGTCTGAGTAGCGACGCCTTCTGCGCGTCGGCGGTGATGAGAAGGTCCACCGCGCGGTTGACGGTCACCCGTTCGAAGAGCCACTGCTGGCAAAGGAGCTTGAGTCCCTCAACATGATACTTGTCTGCGGCTGCCAGCAGCTCGAACGCCATACTTTCGCGTTTGTGCAGCTCCTGCACGACGCCGGTGTACATCGAGCGCACGAGCTCCACTGCCACGTCATACTTGATGTCTTCTCCCAGATTGATGAATGCAGGCTGCTTGCTCCTGGCCTGCTCCAGCATTACAGCAGCAAAGGTGGGGCTCGCCGCGGCAAGAACGGCCCGATGCGCCGAGATCACTTGGCCCTCCGCCTTGACCGTGACGTCGACAAAGCTCTGATTGCTCATCAACTGGCCTAGCCCATCGAGGATGCGCGTCCGCCAGACGGGCTCGAGAGTGCACTGGGTCTGAAGGGGTTCGAATCCAAATTTACTGTGCGTCTTGACTTCGTGTACGCGCAGCTCACATACGATGGTGAGGTTGTCATGCTCGTTTGTTAGAAGCTGATTTTCCCGGTTCAGCAGGAAGTCCTTACGCACATACATCGGCATGCGGCCTTTAGGTTTCATCGCCTCAAAGACCTGCGAGAAAGTGTGGCTGCAGCATTTCTCTAGTTTATCGTTGAGGATCGAGAGCTCGACTTCGGCCTTGACCGCGTCTCTTCTGTCTAGATCGCAGTAGACGATATTTAAGCTGATGTAGTCATTGTAGTCCTGGTAGTGATACTGATCCGGCTTGGAATCTAGGATTAGTAGCCAGGTGCTACAGGTACAGCTTTTACTTACGGTGGTGTTCTTCGGAAATATCAGAGACTGCAGTGGCTCCGCGTTGTCTCTTAGCCACAATGGAAAATTTTCTACTACCCATCGATACTTTAGATTTAAAATATTAACTCGGGTTACCGATGAGTCGTTAATAACTTTCTCGCAAAGCATCCTTTTGCGATTCATCGTCCCAGTTCACCCAGTTGCGTCTCGGTTAACCTCAAAAGAAACCTTAAATACACAATACACTCTGGTAATAGCTGCAGTGCGGCAAGCAAAAATATTTGCGATAACTTTTACTTTGAATTAACACTAAGTACGGCTGCTTTGGTGTATTGATGATTATACCTATAAGTACCTACATTTTGAATTACGTTACGACCAAAGCAATGATAAGAACTTTGCAGCAGAAACAATAACAATCGCGAAGACGAGCTCACAAACTCAAGAGAGCGCCGCAGCGCCGCTGCGCCGAACTGACCCTACCGTCTCCGAACAGTCCGAAATCGAGTCGAGCCGAGCCGAGATTTGCCGAGAACTGGCATGGCGCTTGCTACTTATCTCATGCTTGGGCTTCGCGCGATTTGTTGAGGTTGAGGCATGACTTTCCTCATTTCTGTTGTTTCATAGTTAAGTGTAAGTACCTATGCACCTATTTATTTAGATTGAATGTTGATGGACGTACATACATTATTAATGGCTGATTGTCCGTTGTCATAGAAATCTGGCGCTACGAATTACAAAGAAACCTCTTTCGAAAGAAAAAAAGAACAGAAGAAGTAAAGTTATATATTTGTAGGTAGTCATCATAGCTCATATATGCTACAACAAAAAAGTATTTTGAATGTTTAAGTATCTTAATGAAAAGATTAAAATTTTATTCTGAAAAGGTGCTGTTGATTAACATTTGTTATTGTTTGTAATCGCGTAAGTAAAAAGCATATCGATATAAGTATACATCTTGAAAAAAGATTAAATAAATTCAGTATAATTTTTTCTTTTTACAGGCATCTCGTGAATTATTAGTAAGGCTAGAAATATATTTAGTTCTAAGATTTGATTTTATGAAAAATGGATATAAATAAAACTACAGCTAAACATGCTCAAATGCATTTTCTTTCTACAAAAATACAAACATTAGAATTATGTTGTGAATGGAAAATACAAAATTTCAGCTTGTGTACAAAGGAAACTGGAGAGTATTTAGTATCACCGACATTTTCATTTTCAGACTACAAACTCAAATGGTACCTTTTACTATATCCAAAGGGTAAAGTTATGGAAAATCAAAATTATCTGTCTTTGTATCTTCATTTAAACTCATTAGAAGGGTTAAAAAAAATCAAAGTGAAATATGAATTTTATATTCTTGATAATATCAAGGACAAACATTTTGAACGGAATAACATTTATATTTATGAAGCACTGGATAGTGTTGGATTTCTCCGATATGTACAAAGAAATGCTATAATGAATGACATGTTTTTGCCCAACGATTGTCTAACCATAGTTTGTAAAATAACTGCAGGCTTGGATAATATAACCTCACAAAGAACTGCCCTAAATAATATGGCAATTGATCAGAAACCTCAACTTCAACTCTTAAACAATTATGAATCGCTTTTTTGCAACCAAAAACTTTGTGATGTAGCGATTATTACGTCACACAAAAAATTATATGCACATAAAACCATCTTAGCAGCACATAGTCCAGTCTTTATGGCTATGTTTGAAAATGATATGAAAGAAAAACGTGAAAGTGAAATTGAAATAAAAGACGTTAAATTTCATGTGCTTCAAGAGTTACTGAGGTTTATTTATTGTGGAAAAATTGAAAATTTCGAAACATTAGTTATTGAATTATTGGTTGCAGCTGATAAATATGCAATTAAAGAACTATCATTTAAATGTGAACAGTATCTTCAATGTACTTTGAATTCTGATAATGTTTTAAATATTCTTTCTCTAGCGGATAAATATAATAGTCTTAATTTAAAGAAAAGTGCTATAGATTTCTTTATAGCTAATAGAAAAGGCATAAAGAATATAAATGACTTTGCATTTTCTCAAACATTAAAACCATCGACATTAGACGAGATCACAAGAGCTTTTGCGATGAAATAAATTCTATATCCATTACATATTTGATATTTTAATGTGAATTTATCATTGTTTAACAAAAGACATTCTAATACATTCGTGCAATGTAGATGTATCAATAATTATTAATTGTTTATTTTTTGTTCTGTAATAATATTTAATTGTTAGTGAAAAACTTTTGTATGACAGTCAATGGTTGATTCTATTTTGACATAATACTTCAAGAATGAAACTTAGAAAAGCATAATTTGTAATGTGTCTAATATTTGTTGCATCTAAATGTATTATATAATCAATGTAATTTCTAAACTTTATGTGACTTGAAATAAATACGTTATTTTACCTACTTTTTTTTCTATTACACTTTAGCACACAATATCCTCAATCTCACCAAATCTTTATTACGATAATTTGAAAGTAAATTTTCAGTGTAAGTAACCCAAATTTTAATAATCTAAATAATGAACAACATTGGTTCTTACAGCACAGTTATATAACATTTTATTTTATTAATTTATTTAAAAGCATGTTTCATACAAAACTCTTCTCTTGCAAAACGTTCGGAAGAAATTCTCAATAGCAACAGATTTCAACAACGCTTTCCGTGTCACCTCCCTCATCTTTAGTTCCGCATACATTAGAATACGTCGCATTGATTCGACTTTTTTGCCTACGCGCCACCCACACCCACATCTGACTCGCTCTCTTTCTCGAACTTTACGATAAATATATATAGCAGCACTTCCACAAGTGCGCATCGAATGCGCGTGCACTATGTGCAAACACAGCCGTGGAGCGCGCATACGCAGAAAGCAAAATACTCTACGCACCCCGGCTGGCGGCCGCCTGATTGAGCTTATCTACGAATTGGGTCTACTGTTTATTCAGCGAGTGAGAGCGCGTGCAGGCCGCATGTCAAATAGCCGATTGAAAATCAATAAATCGCCGCGCGCGATGGAGAGGGGGAGGAGGGGAGCTGCGACCGAAAAAGCTCGCCCGTTCACCTGCTCGTCACGCGCGCGGATGATGTGATGTATATGTAGCTGCGGCTGATCGAAGCGACGTCATACTACTGGGCCGGGTGTGTGTGGCGTCACAGCGAGGCTTATAGGTATATATATATATGTGTAGCATGGGCGACGACGACGCGGTAAACAGTCGCGCGAGGGCCGATTGATTAATCGTATTTGGCGCGCACTCGCTAGCGATGCGTCGGCGAATCAATTTCTGGCGGGTTCCGCGATGCGCTCCTCCCAACATACGAATAATTCGACTTCGCGGACATCAGCATGACAAAATGCTGACTGCTGGTGTATATATGTAGGCGATCGTCGTCGGGAAAATTATTCGACAACTTGAAACACGCTCGATGAGCGCGGAGGAGTGCGCTTTCAATTGGTATATGGGCTCGAGAAGTTTGTTTGTCAACAGACTTGCTTGCGTACTGTCTCCTGTTTATATATACGCAAAATCAATGCTTTAGATAAATGTTAAATACACATGGCAAATCAATTTTCATAAGTGTTTATATTACTTGTACTTTTTTCATAGGTGTTATTATAGTTAGGTTGGTTGAATAATGTGCAAAGTCGTTGCATTTTTAACGCGTCTATGTGCTATTTTAAGCGGTGGAGATTTTGCAAAATAACTTTCTTTTTTGAGATAACTTTTAATTTTACAAAGTTACACATCAAACAGAATTAGTTACGCGTATGTTCTATAGGATAAAGTAGGTAGAAAACTGTCACCTTGATTAGCGTTATGTTATATCAGCTAATTAGACCTGCATTCGTTTATGCAAGGATTAATTATAGCCTTGCGCTTTGACTATAATGTATACTCGTGTTCCCTCGCATAAAAATATGTCGAAAAATAATATTTTTCAGCTTAATCGAGAATTCTGCACGAAAATGAATTTTATAAATCTAATTTTCGACAAATGTGAACATTACTTTTGCAGTAAATAATAGATATGGTATAAAAGTATACAACTATAAGTTAATTTAGACTTTACATTTTCTCGGCTGTAAGTCACTAGGTAATGCTTTATGAAACATGTAGTTTTTTATGGGTCTATTTCCTTTAGTCCAATCCGATGTTAATACGTGTAAAACATTACCCTAATACGGTCAATTTTTACATTTAGTCTCTCGTCAAAGCTAATATTATTATGCATTATTATTCTTTCTATATAACCAACGACCGTTTGGTGTTTTTTGAGAATTTTTTTTTATTCTGCTTACAAATCCTCCTATCTTAAAAAAATAATGGATTTGTTATGATATCAATTTATTCGTTGATTTGGATGGTGAGGGTAATGAGTTGCTAGGTTACAAAAACAAAAGTGGCGCGAAGAGTTGCTAAAATAACTAAGCGCGCGAAGCGTGTTTATAGAGATGACTATAGTTAAATTAAAATCAATTTATTTAACATGCGTATTTAAATTTAGGTACCTATATTTTCCTTTCATTAAGAAAATATGAGTTAATAAAAAAATTATTATTGGTAAAGCAAGGTTAGCGTTGTAACTTTTATGACCTATAATATCGGATTGAAAAATCTATAAAAGTAAAAAAGGAATCGTCTATTTTTGACATTGATATAGACATTAAGTGGGTTTAAAAAAATACGGAAATTATTTTTAATTACTTTAAGACTTTGAAAGTTATTTTATCACACGCTATAATTTTAGGATAACTAGAGTAAGATATGGGAGTAATTAAATATACCGCTTTCCGTAACTTTTTCTACTGGTCATTTAAACACATTTCATTATTAATTACAACATACATCTTAAATTATTAAAACATATATTGTTTGTTATAAGAATGTCCATAAATTTCTGAATATCAATGCAAACTTTAGATCATGCATGATGCGTCACCCGTATAGGAAACAAATTTGCAGGAAATTTCTGCAGGCATTTCTAGAAGAAATCCTTCAGAAATTCGCGATCGTGCTCTGTGTTACAAGATAAGAAGAGATAAGATATATGAAAAAAAAGAATAATAAAAATGATTAATTCCTGCCATTGCTATATGATCCCCGGCAATGATTCAATTATCGCAATAATTTCATTAGATGGCTGAGATAATCGAGCAAAGAGACAGAGAAACGCGCGGGGCATGCGTCGCGAATTTCTATTAATATCCGTGGAGTTGAACACTTCCGTGCGGCGTTGGAAAGTTTGGCGGAAACGTTTGCACGCGAGAGACAGAGAAAGAGAGAGGGAGAGAGAGCGAAAGTTCCGCGTGCGGCTCTCTCACCGCGATGGCGAAAGCTCTTCTCTCTCTCAGCTGACTGCAGTGTGCTGGTCGGTTGTTGAGTAAGTATATAAGGTAGTACGCGCACGTTTCGCTCCCACGTCCAGGAATACGTATATATGCACTTGGCGCGCACGCCCGCGAAACGTGTTCTCGCTTCATTGTGTGTGAGAAAAAGAAAGAGTAAAGAGAGAGTGGGCGAGAGGGACAGCAAGCTTGAGAATCTGCGCTACGCAATGTATTCCGCGAGCGTAAACGTTGGTTTGGTAATGGGAGAATGTTAACTCGACTCACAGTTAGTACAAGTGTACACGCGCTTACCAAGTTTGTAAACTGATATACGATTAGACGGTATGAGGATTTTGCTTTAAAGAAGAATTGGAAAATCTCTAAAAATATTAGTATACCTATTATGCATAGAACAATTAAATTCTGGAAAGTAATGAGAAAAACATTATTTTGTAAACGTTTTCATTCCATCAATTTATTGAGGATGTTATCAAAATTTGTGATTCAATTTAGTAAGTATTTAACAAGCTTCTTCTCATTAGAACTAGAGAAGAGTGATTCGCTTATTTATATTTATTTTAATGTTTTTTATATAATAGTCTAGGATTAATTCGACACCCCCTATGAAAACTAACAAATTTCGTATCTTCCTCATGAAGGCTAGCACGAAGGCAACCACGCTAATTATCGAATGGAAATCCACAATGTTTTTTCGTCTTAACTAAATCAAAGACCATCCAAGATAACTTTCAAAATCATCGCGGGGCGTTGGAACCTGAATCGTGCTATTTTTTTGTAAGAGGCATCGAAGTTGACTCCATCTTCAAATAAAATGATCTTGCTACGAACGTAATTATTGAAAATTATAAGGAAATCTTTCTATTATGAAAAATCATTATATGAACTTTATTTATAATAATGCCTGACTATACTGGTTTTTATCTACTTCTATATACTTATTTAATGTACTCTATTATATTTTATTAGATTCTTCTTAACTTTATCTCGTAACGAAAAGATATTATGATTCCTGGAATCGAATGCTTTTTATGTTTCAAGCGAGCATCACACGTAAGTTCTTTTACGACTGGAAAATAAAATATTTTTTTCCATCCTTGTTAAGTTCGAATGAAGTTCTTGAACATTTTAAAAAAAATTGCAAGAAACTGGAGTTTTTTGTATACCTATATTTATATTATAATAAAATTATATTATCAATTACGGTCTGAAAAGGCTTTGAAAACATTGGCACTAAATTGCGCCAAAAGGGTAGTAGCCCTCATTCCTCAGCAGAAGCGTATTCACGCAGGCTCGTCTTTCCACGCCACTGTAATAATACATAGAATATACTATTGGGGCGCGGAACTCTTCGACCGACTTCTTGCAAGCGAGCGAGCACGTAGCAGACGGAGACGCGTAGACACGCTCGAAAAGTCCGTGTGTGCACCCTCAGTGCATACATGCACTCTCACTATCATATAGGGGTATATGTAGGTACTCGCGCGCGATTACGGAAACCATTGTGCCGCGTGGGAGGGCCACTTCAGAGCGTATACATACACTATCCGTGTCCGTGTACACATGTGCGCTGCTCGATTTTCCTGTAGCCTCCCAGCATTTGACCCCGTTTGGCCATTGTTAGGTATACGAGCGCCACGTGCGCGGGTGAGAAAATCGAGAGTGTGAGTGAGTGCATCTGCGTTTGTGAGAGTGAATGAGCAAGAAAGAGAGGGAGAGAACTTTAATTATGCGGCATGTGTATGGCGCACACGAGCGTCGATTAAAGAACCGAGGCGGGCCGAGGCGTCGTTTAGGAGCATATATTTGCTGCTGGCTCGCGAAATCGTCAAATGGAGCGTTGATTGAATGCGCCGCGTGAACTTGCGTAAGTGCACGTGTACCACGCGCGCGCGCCTCGCAAACGCGCTGTAGGACGATTTGTTTCCCATTTTCCTCTTGAATTTGACACGGTGCTTCGCGTCTTTTATAGGTATTTTTAGAAGAAGCAAACTGACGTGCCTGGCGTTTAAGATGTCTTTTCATGCGCAATACTAAAACGCTAAAACGCCAAAACAGTATTGATGTATATACACTCTATGCAAGTCTTTAATCTATCACTTCTAATTTCAATTAAACAGTCAACATTATATTTTGAAAAGTTAATATTATCATAGATATTGATGGAACAAAGGTAAATATGATTAAACTTTTTTTATTATTTATGGAAAAATTGCTAAGCTATGGAATTTATTATTAACAATTTTTATTAAATAGAAATATTTAATAAAAAATTAAAAAATTAAATTTTTAAATATTTCATTTTGTTTACCGCACATGCATTCTGAGGTTGACGCCAAAATTTGATCATCAGTTCGCAACATCAGCCATGGATATAAAAAAATATAGAGTAGATATAAACCGTTTCAGTGTTTCAGCGTTGTAGCTTTTTAGCTTTGCGCATGAAAAGGCAGCTTTACATATATCGACGCCTCGTACGAAGAAAAGCACAACTCAGGCCGTTACGAATACTAGCACAATTCGCGGTGCGCGGACGAAAAAAAGCACTTACTGATCGCAGCGCCCAGACGAAAAAAGCACAGCTCGCACTCCCTTACGAAAAAAGCATAACTCGCGGCGCGAGGACGAAGAAAAGCACAACTCGCGGCACGCGAACGAAAAAAGCACAACTCGCGGCATCCGGGTGAAGAAAAGCACAACTCAATCGCTCTTTTATTAGATTTATTTAAATACTATAATGAATAAAATAACATTATTTTTCTAATGCAGTTTGCAGCAGTTTTTATTTTTGTGATTCGTAAGGTGTACTGTACTATTATAACAATGGCAATAAATAGTGCTAGTCCTTTCGTCCGAGTCGTTTTTTTCTTCGTCCGGGCGCCGCGAGTTGTGCTTTTCTTCGTCCGCGCGCCGCGAATTATGTTTTTCTTCGTCCGAGATTTTTAGCTGGGTTACTTTTCGACCGGAAATGTGAGCTGTGCTAGTCTTCGTCCAGCTCCATGAGCAGTGCTTTTCCTCGTACGAGGCGTCGATATAGAGCAAAAATTTGTATTAAGTGTATACCAGATTTTATTTTATTACTTATATATATTATTATATAAACTATTTTTCGAATACTTGTTAAATATAACGTCGTTGCGTGGTTGATTCGAGTAAAATCTATGTTAATTGTGTTGATAGCGATTAGAGAACGTATAGAAAAAAAAAATTCCCAAAATCGTAACATACTATTTTTATCTATAGATGGCGCTTTTTGGAATAGTGTCTGTAATCTGGATATGTACGGCCGCCACGGAGTGAATAGAATGCAAGATTGCAAGGTTACCGAAGGGCCCTTACACAGAAAAAGGAACAGCACACAGATATACGATTTAATATGGGTTACTATATCTATATATACGAGG
>UXGD01005468.1:0-14382 GCA_900474315.1 Torymus auratus
ATTTGTATATCTATATACAGTCACACCGTGTAAGTGCTATTTATTTAAATATCATATTGACACCTTTTATCTTACACCGACATTTTTTTTTATTTTTTGAGTAGTGTACAGAGACTCATGAAGGGTTTCCATCATAAATAATATTTTTAAATCACCTTAACCATGTGAGCTTATGGCCCTCTTTATTTCGCGCCCGAACTAACCTCACTGAATTCTTATATTTATGAAATGAAGTTCTGCAAATTAAGAAAAGATAACTAATTAAAAAATTAAAAATTGATATTTGAATACAATGATAAATTTTCTGCAAGAAAAATAAAGTGCGGTTTTAACATTTTTCTTAAAAAAATTATTTTTAAGTATGATGTTTTAATAATTATATAAAAATATATTTATACCTCAATACAAAAAATAAATAACTATACATTTTATATTATCAATAATAATTCATTTTTCTGTAATAAATTTTATTGCGAAGTAAATTTTTCGTACACAGTAAAAGATCTTTTACAAAGAACTTAATTTTCGTTCATATATTTACACTTATAACGTATGTTTGAATAAATATTTTATTGATCTCTAATTTCTAATGTACGTAATCTTTTTATCTCTATTTTTTCTGCCCCAGATCCGTCTATCCTAATGCGTGGTAATAACGTTCGCAATTTTTGCTTTATATTTTCATCTACTTCTTCGTTTTCTATTAATTGTGTCCATATATAACGTATTAACAATCCTTTAGTTTGGTATTTAAAAAGATCAAGCTTACTTCTGGTAAGTACACTAGGATTCTTATCTAAATATCGGATTACTGATACGTAATCTTGTTGTTCTTTTAAGGAAAGTTCCTTAAAATTAAGTACATATTTTAGCAAATTATCTAAATCGATTGTTATTTGTTTGACTGTCCTACCGTCTTGAATCATCTTAATACCTGTGGTCACGTGCAAATTGGGTAATACTTTCTCGAAGCAGTGGATTCTAATCCATATATAACTATCTAATCGAGGTCCAGCAATGTCTTTCACTATGATCAATATTTCATATACATCTTTGGGTCTTATAATTTTAGTGATATGTATATTCCAAATAGTAAGTACATCTACGTAACGCTGCGTTAGAAGAAACACTATTAATTCTTTTATTTGCCTACGCTCGTTTGGGTTGGTTACGTTTTCAAAACCCTCTATTCTAATACATCCAATGGTAACAATAAATGCTTGGTATGGGCCATTGCAGTTCTTGTCGGCTCCTGTAGGCGCAGGACATACTTGCACAGGACATACTGGCCGAGGACATACTTGCCGAGGGCATACTTGCGGAGGACATTCTGCCGGAGGACAATATGCCGGAGGACACGGTTTCTCGACTTGTATTATATTCGGTTCACATGTTGGGGGAGGTTGACTCTCCAACTGACACAGGTTTATAGAAGATGAATTTTGTGAACAAATCGTTTCCACTCCCAAACCCTTAATTATATTCGATATTGAATCAGGCAATTCATTGATCCCTTGTGAATTTTTTAAACATTGTTTAGGATAGAAGCACTGTCCTCTGTTTGCAATTATTTTATTCGATGTTGGCTTGTTTATGAAAATGTTGATATTTGTCTCTCTTACTGCTGTTGGTGGTAATAAATCGGTAACGTAAATATTCCCAGTATTTTCAACCGGTGAAGGTGGCAATAGTTTTTTGAGTATCAAGTTTGATTTAACAATCCAGACCCATTGAATTATGTCTGTCTCTGATGGTTTTAATGTTTGCTGCCACTTCGTTAAGATTGCAAGAAGCAAATCATGTAAATTGTCGTACCTATATCTGTTCATTCTTGAGAAAATAATTTTGACATCAAAACTGTCTTTTTTAATCTCCAATAATAACCTGTCTCTTGCTGCTAATGCATCATTGCTGAAAACGGGAAAGTACATCGTTTCCATCAGTATTATTAGTGACTCTTTTTTAAATTCCTCAACCTTTTGAATATCTTCAATACCGGGGTTCATGTGAGTGTTTGGTGGCATTTTTAAATGATTTAAAATGTAGAACAGAGCTTCTATAACTTTATAATTATTCTGTTGAACAGGTAAAAGTCTTTGTACAATTGTGTAGATCAAATTGTATGCATTTTTATCAGGCACTGTTGTATCTATGGACCCCCAATTTGGTATTTTATTTGTTATGCCCAATTTGTAAAGGAAAAATATGTGTTCTTCGAGGCTTGGATCTAAAGGACTAATTGGCATAGAAATTAAGAAGCTTACGAATAGTGGCTGTGTCAATTGTATTGTTTTTTCGTTTAAATGCTTGATAATATTCAAAAAAATAGGCCCCACTGAGTTAAACGTTGTCCACTGTTCTGGTGTAGATGGGGTTACCAGAATCTCTACCATCTCAATTTTTGTTAAACGTGGTACATTCAAATAAGCGTCTGTCATTTCAGTGAAATAATCAAAATAGCAAGGTAAGGGCTTATATTTGTTTATTATTGCAGGTATATCTATTCTCTTGTAATTAAGCTCTCGAACTATAAAATGGGCGGTACATTTTATATATGTGGGAAGATTTTTTGACAAAATCTTGAAGAGCATTTCCACATTTTGTTGTTGGCCGACTCGTGCTTCTTTCCGTAAATATTCAACGAATGGAATTGTCAATCTAATAAAATCTACTAAATTTTCTCGTACTGCGGTGTATATAAGATAAAGACCTGAATATTGTTCTTCAGAAAATACATCTTTGCCAGGTACTTGTAACATCCATCCGAGTGAACGAAGTACATTCTCCCTAAGCCGTATAGCTACGTCAATAGTTCGAAGCACTTTATCCATTTGATTGATAAATATTGGATTTTTACTGGTCTGTGGCGATTGGAAATTACTTCTTCTATACTTTAAGTTTTTGGCATGATTTTTCATTTGATTCCTCTTTTTAACTTCTTTGGACTTATCACTGTCATCTAAAGAACTATCATGCTTCAATATTTTATTTGGATTTAAATTCCTAGATCTTGAAACGTGAGTGTTCCTTGATTCTTTTAACATATTTTTATAATCTGAATCCTCTTGTACACTGCTTCCATCTTCAATAAAATCTTTTTCCTTTAAAAAAATTTGTTTTTAATATATTTAAAAAGTTAATATCAATTAGAAGCAATAGTTTTTATTTACATCTATGTTTAAGGAAATGGATAACGGTAAAGTCAATATCAACGTAAAAATACAAATTAAATTACAATTAGTCACCGTTTTAGAAAACATAGCTTATAAATACAGTCATTCGAATACAACGTAAAACTGAAGTCTTCTAATAACAATTCTGCCTTTTTATTCAACAGTCTTAATGCATGAGCGCAATATGCCATTACCTAGGTGAGAATAGCATAGGAATTATCACGATACAAGCATAAAATTTTATTGTTAATACTTCATCTCTACGAGCTCATATAAACTTTTACTCGCATAATCACTAAAGATTTATTTAATATTGCGGCGTATAACTCACTAGAGCTTTTACGGTATAGCACTTCTGTGTGCGCTAATATTTCTTTTGCCAATAGCATTAAAAAAGTTTTAAATGGAGAGAAGTACATAACGCACTGAAAACAATTTTCAATGCATAACTGATATTTCACTGTCAGTGACTTACAAAGTCCATGGAGATAGTTGAAATCAACCGAAAATTATATTCTAATACTGCAAAAATATAAAATTAATTCCAAGACCTAATGATGTCAATGATTTGTACTACTTTCTCAGTTTCCATGTCTGATAAATCAGGCAAAATATAAGATAATGTGTTCAATTAATCGATTTACACAGTCTTACGAAGTTCAAAAAATATAAAAATAGGATTTACGCATTTTCAGAAAAATTTTGAGAAATTGGTGTTAATTGACACTTTGATATTATTAATAATAATCACCAAACTGTCAGAAAACTACTCAATGAACTATAAAAATACACAACAACACGTCAATATAATAACTTGATGTATTTGTTCGCGCGCTGTTGCAGGTTACGGGAGTATTGCGCCACGCTCGACTCTGGGTAAAGTGGTGACGATGGGCTACGCTTTCGTGGGCATCCCTTTGACATTGATCTACCTGTCAAGCGCCGGCGGACTACTGTCCAGATGCGCTCGGGGCGTCTTCACGCGGGCTCTTTGCTGCTGCCTCTGCTCGAACTGCGGCTACTGCTGCTACGACGAGAGGCGGATGCAGGTGAGCGTATGTGTTGCATTTTCCATTCACATGATACTCCACCTGACGGGAAAGCAAATCAAGCAGCTTCGCAGATAATAAAAATACTTTTGCTTTTTCTGATATTTTTTTTCTCTTTTTTTTTCATTTCAAATGCCACTTCTTTTTGAGCAAGCAGATGTCATGCATCACGATACATTAGCATACAACATATTATATATTAGTATATTTTTTTCTCTTCCTACAATCTCTCTTCTTTTTCTATGCGCACCTGCAATTAGCATACAATATTAAAGGTTGGTCGATAATTGCCGAGAATTAATTCATCTGGTTCGAACGTCTCGATCGAACGTGTCGAATGGGCTTAACGTTTGCCCCAGTTCTTATCAGCTCCATAAACGTCGGTAAAATTTGACGCGCACATAAAATATACGTACACGCAGAGAGTGGCTCGCTGGCGAGAGGGGGGACGGTCGAGTTTGAGATAATATTAAAGATCGCGCGCGGCTTCAAGGTGGATTAACTCTGCGGCAAGTAAAAGACAGCCAGGTGGATTACACTTATTTCCACTTGCAAAATCAGGCCAGAGAGAATGCTGACGAGAGCCGTGTGTGGCTTCTTTTTTCTTTTCTTCCCTCCGTGTCCGCGTCTCGTGCGAATGCGCCACGGGGGGACGCTCTTTTGCAGGAGAAGGAGCGACGCATGAGGAAGAGGCGACAGCAAGAGGAGCTCGCGCAACAGCAGCAGCAGCTCCAGCTGCAAGAGCCCTTCTACGTGAGGGCGAACGCCTCGACTTACCCCAGTTCGGTCGAGATCAAGGCCAGCCCCAAGGATGAAGTCTCGAGCCTGAGCTCAGGCGACCGGCCTAACGTCACGATACTCGCACCAATTAGCATCTGCCTCGGCGCCATGTTTTGCTACATCATCGCCGGGGCCTTCACTCTTCACAAGCTCGAGGGCTGGACTTTCATAGGTTCACATCACTCTCTCTCTCTCTTTCTCCCTCAGTTTGTTTACTTGCCGTGTTCGACTCTGCCCTCAATTTGCAGACAATTAGTTTGCAATTACTGCCAATTAGTAAGAGAGTAATTAAATTTTGCGCCACGCTGATAAGAAGCCAAAGCTTTTTGAATTAAAAAGTGGCTGAATATTCAATTTGAAACGTACATGAGCTCGTATCTTACAAAATGCTATTTATAATCTAATCTTTATATGCGCTTTTTATTATTTAATTAAATTTCAATTAAAATAAAACTCATTAAATTCTCGCCTTGAAAACAAATATAAATCTAGAGAAAATTATAGATATATCATTTAATTTAATAAAGACTAAATTAAAATGTAGACACATCTGTTAATTCTAAAAGCAGCATTTCATTATAGTGATATATATGCGTGTTGTAAAATGATAAAATAATTTAAGCACTACCGAATGAAAGTGTAGATAATGATCTTGATGGGTTTCAGATGCGAGCTACTTCTGCTTTATGAGCCTGAGCACGATCGGGTTCGGCGACATGGTGCCGGGCTCCTACCCGAGCTACAGCGGCCTCGAGGCGCGCAACGCGACGATCTGGTTCTGCTCGTGCTACATAATGTCCGGCATGGCGCTCACCGCCATGTGCTTCAACATACTGCACGACGAGATCGTCCACCGGCTCTCCCACCAGCCGGACAAGCCCGAGCCCGTGAAGGCCTCGTCGAGCGTGGACGAGCTGTCGGGCGACCCGTTCGCCATGACCTCGTGACAATTTCCGAGCAGCAACCTCTGCCACCGCAACGTCACCGAGGAGAGCCTTTGCATGAGCGAGCCGCCCGCCAGCCTCTTCGCCCACGAGAACGAGATCAACATACTCAAGGATTCCTACAATCAGGTGGACGTGACGCGCGACTGCAAGCCCATCCTCAAGCTGGAGGACCACCTGAGGCCGGTGGCGCCGGTGCCGGTGCCGGTGCCCCCGCCGCCCGCCGTCTACACGCTGCCGGAGCTCGACGAGGAGCTCGACGAGGAGAACACCGAGATGTGAATGCCGCGCGAGACACGTCTGCTCTCCTCCCCCGGCTCCTCCTCCACCTCCAGCCCCTCCTCGTCCTCCTTGTCGTCATCTTCGTGTCCCGTTCTTCTCTCCTCGGCGCTAGCCCGTCTTCTCGTCGTCGCTCGTCAACCGTTTTTTACAGATTCTCGTCTATACAATGTATTTGCGATAATATAGAATAGCCGAATAATATCCTCGATGATGAAATTATAATGATTGTCAAAGCTCGAAAATAAAGATGAAAAAATAAATAAAAACAGAACTCTACGCTCAAGAACAATAACTAAAGTATAACGCGAATTTCTAGACAAAGTAAGACAGTTATTTGTAAGCGTACGCGAATATATATAGTCACTCCAATGTCTAATTCGTCGCAGGTCCTTTATTTCATGGGTATATATGTATATGCGTTGCGTGCCGAGAACGAACTTGAGTGAACTTTACTTTATTGCAAAGGCGTGACAACACTCGATTATTTTGCTTACATGCAGTAGATTGCACTGAAAGTAACTTTTAAGACTAATGCGAAAGGAGTTTACAGGTTTAAATAGAAAATGTAATAGTAAGGAATTAAGCACTTTACGTACAAAATGGCGACGCACACGAAAACTGCAAAAATTAATAACGATCAATTGTCCTGTCTTTGCGATTGCTCAACTTTTTTGCGTCTGATCATTGTTAAGAGTGTCGGTAATATATGGGGAACTCGACGCCGACTAAATAATGATAGAGGCGAGTGAATAATTCTTAATATTTTGATTACAGTACCTAAGTTAATGAGTGGGAATGGGGATTGCAATTGCAGGAAAATGTTTTTCCTTTAGCGCTTCGAAATTACGTTACACAAGTACGTTTTCAGTAGGATGAAAATCCGATGACATTTTGTGCGTCCTCGGCGCCAGAGAGTACCATAGCTTTTGCGAAGCTTGTGAATGATGGAGCATATAAGTATGAGGGTGATTTGTATTAATAAAGCACTAAACTACAACTGAAACGTGTGTGTATTTGTGTTGCCGTGACTATACGATCAAGCGCCAAGATTAGATAAATAGACCACTGTAGACGCGTGTCCAAAGACCGCGTGAATGCGAAAACATCGAAGGTACGGCACAAAAGTAACCAGAGAGTAATCTTCATTAAGACCTCCTATGGATTTCAGCTAGCAGAAGATCTTCATTGACTCCGCTGCGTGCTTCTCGCGGAAGAGAGAAGCCAAAGAGCTTCTTCGATCCTCCCTTTCCCTCTCGCTCCTTTCTTATAAGTATCGGGACGCGCACATCCGCTCGGACTTGGCCGCGTGCTCGCGCTTGAATTCTCGGTCTCTCTCTCTCACTCTCTCTCTCTCTCTGTCTCTTTCTGCGGACCTCCTCTGGGAAATATAAGGGAATCTCCCGCGCGTCCAAGGGAGTGGGAGGACTGTCGGCCGTGCACGCGCCAGCGCCGGCTGCCTGTGGCCGAGCGCCGTTCGAAAACTTTATCCGCCAATTTTACGAGGAAAATTCCAATGAAAGTCAAACGCCATGGGAATTGTTTTTCTTGCTGCGCCTCTACGTGGCTCTCTTATACTCTTCCCCTTTCTCTATCTCGCTCTATCTCTGTCTAGCTCTCCTCTTCCTCTCCTTTTCTGGTCTCCGTCCCTCCGGTCGAACGCGGCGCATCTTCGAGTCCTCTTCCGGTGGCCGTCTTCCTCGTAGTCGCATCCCCGTGCTCTTTCTCTCTCCCACTTTCTTCCGCTGCTATTGCTTTCCTTCGGCCCCTTTTGTGTAATGAAGTTACGCCGGTGCGCCGCGCTGCGCGACGCGCGGCTTCCTCGAGAAATCGACTCGACGTCGAAGCTCTCCGCTGATTGTGCGAGTCACCGGCAGAAGAACGGGAAAGCGGAGAATTCCTTTTTAACGTTCTCCTCAGACCGATTTTTCTTTTCAATTTCTACATTATATGTTTTTTCTCGCGAGAGATGTCTCTTTCATATTTTCTTTCTAGTCGGAGAAAGAATAGGGGCGTTATTTGCTGAGCTTTTAGTATATTTTTCAATTGCCCAATTGAATTAGTGCGTGAAAATAAAACGCATTCTTCAAGACTTGTTATAATGACAATTTCCAAAAACATCCAGCAAACATTATGATTTCCCATTGAAGTTCGGTAGTGGTAATAATTTTGTAGAGTATATTGGTCTACGGAAAGGTCCTGTATGATAAGATTTTAAACATTTTCGTAGATTATAGTCTAATACACTTACTGACTGTGAAATTAAAAATATAAAATTATCTAATTTTGAATTTAAAATTGTTTAATTAAGTGAAATTCTATTTTTAAACGATAGTTTATTTACGAAAGAATAGTTTATTTGAGTCCACACAAATTCAAATGTATGATAGTTTATATTTTTAATTGAAATAAACTGTAAATAGTATATACTGTCTTACTCTTGTCACTAAATCGATGGCGCTGAATTAATGTTTATGAATGAAAGGAAATTCGTCGTCGATTTATTTAAGAGCTAAAACTTAATGTACATATTAATCTAAAAACCCATAACACGAATGGATATTTACGTTGATACGAAAATACTAACTACAGCGATTCTAAGAAACACAGAACATAGTTATTGTTTTTTACTTCCGTCGACTTGACAAAAATCTAAAATTATTCGTAATTTACCGATGTTTACAGATGTAAAAATCGGAAACTTTTTTAACAATGCATTGTTCTTTCCTCGGTAAGTATTTCTAAATTAATTATACGAAATCTCTTAAGCAGCTATTACAAAAAAAATATTGTATAAAACGTTAAAGATAATGCAGATTTTACTTAAATTTATAAAACTTCTTGTTATAACACGTTTGGATTTTTTGTAAACTTTTATACTGTTTGTATAATACACGATATTCGTGTAACAGATTTAAACAGTTTCCTAAAAGGGAAAACTATTGTGTTAATAATTAAAATGATGTATTAATGGAATATCAAAAAGAAAAATATGAAAAAGTAATTATTGTTCGAAGACAAATGATTTTGAGATTTTACATTATTTTTGTAGGAGTGCAGATAAAGTGAGTGATGCACTAAAATAAAATAAATAAAAGAATTTTGTCATTCTCGAAAGGTGAATTTTTTCACTTCAACTAAAAAAAAAGAAAAATCAAATTTCATCGTTTCACTATGGGAAAAGCGGTGAATCTGGTAGATTAATATTACAAAAAAAGAAAAATGAAGAAAAATAAATGTAACGAACGGATGAATGAAAGCGATCGCAGTACATTTTGCTGTCGAAAAGCCTTCGGTTGAGAGCTCGGAAACGATAATCGATATTTTATATACACGTTTCGCATCTCACTGCGTATATGTGTGTGTGTGTACACGCTCGAAGCCATGACGAGTGGCTTGGAAAATATTTCCACACGGAAATGTCACGATGAAGAAGATCGGGCCGCGACTCGATTCACGCGTGACGTTTATTCCTCGACGTCAAATGTATTCCTATATGAAAAGATTCGTGTACACGAAATAAGACAGAAAAGAACATTTCTTTTCGCATTGTAAATATACTTTATTTAAAAGTCGACGTCCCGGTGTAAAATACAATATTGTATACACGTCTGTATAATCGTTTGTCGAGCAATGTATATCTTAAAGTAATTAATAAAAGTATTGATAAATTCAATCAACGTATACAGTTTTGTCCATTTTTATTCCCAGCATAATAAAAAGAGTGTATGCGTTTATTAATTGTAAGGTTTATTGATCTTTTATTTGTTTGTTATGCATAAAAAATATATATATAAAAAAAATGCTGTCAATTGCATTGACAATTTAGAACTTCCGCAAGACTTAAGACAAATGTTGATAGTGTTTTGTTTTGTCTCGAATATAAAGACGTTCTCAAGACAAAATTGTACTGTACAAGAATTGGAAAGTAGTAAGTGAAGTTGTGAGCATGATATATTTTCATAACTTCTCACAGTAGCAAGTTTACGTACTTGTAAAGAAAAGTTTGTAACAAGACCCATATTTACTCTATCTCTCTAAAAAAAATCAGGGATTAAACACTTACTTCAGTCTTCGTAAAAAAAATTTGCTGGCTAATTAATTTTTTTATTTTTTCCAAGAATAAATTAATATAGAACAATAAAAGTTTAGACAATTATAGGTAGACATGTTATACTGACTAGAACAGGGCAGGGGGTCTAGATCACGGATTCGGCTCAAACTTTGGGATACTTAGGTTTTTGGATGTAGAAAAATTATTAATAAGCTGTAATATTAGACCCTAAGGCTAAAAAACAACTGAAGTTCTCGACATTCTTAGGTTTATTTTGTAAAAAGTCTTCATAAAAGCCTCTTCTTTAGAGATTCTTAAATATCGTTTCAAAAATAGAAAATAAAACTAGACAAAATAAGCTTTCATTTGCTTCTTTTATTTATGAATTAAAAAATGTTGATTTCTTTCAAAGTTATGAAAGTTTAAAATTACTGTTCGACTGCATACATATTTTGGTACACTTTCAGTGCCCAAATATAACCCTTCATAACTTTAAGAGAAATCATCATTTTTTAATTTTTAAAAAAGCAAATGAAATGATTTTTAACATTACCCAGAGTTGAATGGTTACCGTCTAAGAAGAGGTTTTTTTCAAGTCTATTTTCAAAATAAAGCTATGAATATCCAAAACTACAGTTTTATAGTGTAAGGGTCTAATATTGCAGCTTTCTTCATCATATTTCTATATCCAAAAATTTATCCCATAGTTTCAGCCGAATCCGAGATTCAGACCCCTCAACCTCTCCTAGTGAGGTATGGTCACTGATACGGTATCCTAATAAAAGCAACAAATGAGACGTACTCCTGTTCTAAAACTATTGAAAATTGTTGAACATTGTTTTTTAAATTATTATACAAAAATTACCTATTGCATTTTTATGAAATTTTAAACATGCGTCACGAACACCATATAATAAATTATCTATTAATTTGTATTTGAAGATAACACATAACAATGTTTCAGAGAAATTGTTATGTGAAAAAAGAAGACAATTTTAATCATGATTTCCGTTGATTTTCCCAAAAAATTTGAAGATATTAAACACTTTTTACTGCTGTTATCAATTACAAACGACAAAAAAATGATTGAATCTTACATTCATTTTTTTTTCTTTAAATAACCGGCAACAAGTTAAACATATAACAAGTATACGACTTCTATCCAAAATATAATTAAATAATCTTCGTAGCGGTATTTATAAAGTACTATTTAAGAAACAAAATATGATTATCAAAATTATGTTTTTACGGAATAACTAAATAATGACTATAAGGATAACTGTAGAAGCGAATTAAAAAAAAATTGTTGTTAATTATATTCTTAGATTACGCTATTAGCATAAACACAATATTAACTTGTGATGTTATAATAATATGATAAAAAATGAATCTAAAAATCATACTACCTATGTTTTTATTTTGTTATCACCTTATGAGGGTTTCTTCCGAAAAAATCGAATGAAAATTATACACATGCACCTTGTGCACACATAGTAGGTACACAGTTTCTCACAAAACGAGTTTGTAAAATTTTTTCTCGAAAGCGTATTTTATTCTTCCTTTTTATGGACGCAAAACATTTAAGCGGTAACTTTTTCTTGTATATTGTAAAATATACATTTATTATATCATTCATATTGTAAAATATTCTATGAAATTTATTTAATCTTGAGGACATTTACTTAAATTATGAAAATATATATTTGACTTCTTTATAATCTTTTATAAAGTTATTGAATGTTATGAATTAACGTTTACGAGACTATGAGATTACCATAATTACTATTTATAAACCAATAAATTATACTTATAATAATAGAATCGATACGAGGGTTGACTTTCATAAAAAAAATGCAAAACTAATATTGATGAAATTGAAAAATTCCAATAATTCATACACGTAATTTTAAAATCAAATGAATGATATATCGCTCCTAAAACAAAATAACGCATATTTATTAATAACAATTTATTTTAAAGGATTGACTGTAGCTTTAAAAGTATTACACGTTATTAAATAATAGATGGAAGCATTAACATCGTACGCAAGTGTGTAGTAAAAAGACTAATTTACAAGGTCTTCTATTGCACTGCCACAAATCACGTACCAGCATGAGCAATATAATTCGAGTGAATTGTCATATGCCTAGTGAACGACCCATATAAGTATATGGCGCAGTTAACTATATTCAAAAGGCCGACAAAAAATTGTACTACATCGGATAAAAATCAGAAGTCGTCGTACATATGTATATAACTGTAAATGCATTGACACGGATGCATGAGAGAGAGAGAGAGAGAGAGAGAGAGAGGCCAGTCGAATGATTAGTCAATCGATCCTGCAACGAGGCTTGCGCGGGCGAGTGGTCGTTGGACGGGGGATGCTTCGAAAAGTAATGGGGCCCTCGTCGCTTGCATAACGTAATCCTCGAAATTTACGGCCTGGATTATTATACGCCGTACGATCGGCGAGGATTAATCGGCTCAGCAGCGTTATGCATCGGCGGTTGGCCCTCACTCTCTTTCTCTCTCTACCTCTTTCGCTTCCCTCATTCCTCTCCCACTTTCGCTTGCACTCCCAGTGCGTGCGGCTAATCGTTAATCTTTAGTCACAACTTTTCCATTGGGCCACATAACAACCACTGTTGCTAT
Organism: Torymus auratus; assembly: GCA_900474315.1. Classification (NCBI taxonomy): domain Eukaryota; kingdom Metazoa; phylum Arthropoda; class Insecta; order Hymenoptera; family Torymidae; genus Torymus; species Torymus auratus. Next base: position 12,932 of record UXGD01005468.1, read on the forward strand.
TGTGTAAGTATATATTCGCTCATACGAGCGGCTGAAAATCATAATGCCGCATTGTTAATCGCGATCACGTTATCGGAATGGAATTTCAAGGGGTGGGAGCTGCGATTTCGATTTGCCGAATTACATTTATTCGCGAGTCATCACGAAGAACATCGTGAGTCGTGACTGTTTTTCATTTCGGTGGCTTTTTTTTTCTCTCGTCTCGCGCTCGCGCAGAACCCATAATTGGACAGGATTTTCACTGGGCTGCTAATTATACCGGAATTATATTTCAGTTCGAAATTATGCTACGCATACCAAATTTATTGATGAGTGTGATACATCCATTCGAGTTATTGATTTATCCGCGGCTTTACTGAAGACTAATGTACCAGATTGGCACAAACTGACTTATCAAACGTACTTTATTATTGATATATCTATTATTGATAATCTACCAAGTATCTGATGAAAAAAATTGTATATATAGATTCTATAAAAGTACAAACAAATTGATACTAAATGGTATGAAAAATAACATGAGAAATACAGAGTTAATTACCCCACTGTACACAATAATTAAAAACAGAATCAGATGTCAAAAATCAGTTTGTGCGCGAGAATATCAGAAAAGAGAATAAAGCTACTAAAGAGCATACGTTACTTTTCCAGCGCGTAGCTTTACGTTTAATTTCCAAGCATTAGTCGCAATAATCACTGATCTGTTAATTAAAGACATTTAAAAATTAAAGGATTAGCGCAACGCGTGAGGAAAATCTTTGACGTTAATAAACAACGAGCCCTAGAGAGAAAAAATGGTATATATACATACAGCGAATCTGACTGCATTAAGAAGCGGTAATACAAGCGTATCACAAATCTCGATTTGTCTCGTTCGGTGTGCGGTGCACGCAACGTGCGGAGGAAACCCCATAGATCATTCAAGCCGATATCATCGTAATGCAGAACGGTAACACGCGTGTGTACAAGCTCTGCTCGCCTTATATATATATATATATATACACACATACGTTTGGCGCGAGAAAGAGAGAGAGGGAGAGAGAGAATGAGAGAAAGAAATAGGAGAGAGAGAAAGAGAAATAAATAGATAGATAGATATATATTTATTTACCATGTGGCAAAAACAAATTATAATACAGCATATAATCGTGACTATGATTACAGAATGATAAAAATATGATAAAAAAAAAGATAAACAACAATAAAAAATAGAATTACAATTTCACATATCAAATAAACACTATAGGAACAACAGGAGTCAATAATAATAAAATTTTTCCAAATAAAAATCTAGCGTAAATCAGATATGACAAGTATTAAATAGATATACTTAAGCTATATGAATTCGTAGTATCACAGTTAGACTTACTTTTTCAAATACAAATACAAAAAGACTAGGAAGTTAAAATATATTGCTTGTTAATTGTAGCTTACACTTAAATTACACATTA
>UXGD01005469.1:0-14381 GCA_900474315.1 Torymus auratus
CTAATTGGTCCGTACGCCAACGCAAGCGGCGCACGCGCGCCGAACGCGCGTTAAAAGCGTCTATGTAGACGCAGCCATATTTGTTTGTCGCGATTATAGCGCCAGTGGGTTAGGCGGGGAGTTGCGTGGCTGGCGGTTGGTCAACCTCGGGATTTACTGGTTTAGGGTAAGTAAAGCGCTGGTGTCTGATTTTTAAATTTGATTATTGGGCTTTGGGTTTATTTGTAATATAAAGAAGAATGAATAGTTTTTTAAAGGTGCTCTTAACTTTGAGGTCACTTTTAATATTTACGTAATCTGAGGGTACAGATATAAAAACTAATATTAAATTTGTCTGAAACTTACATATATCTATATGATAAATATTAAAGAATTTTGAAACATAATTAAAATTATGTCAGGGAATGTAGGTGTATTTAACAAGGAAAAAACACAGATAATAAATTTGACTTTTTATATTTATTCTGAGCAAAGTACAAAAAGTTCAATGTTTGGCTTAAGCTCTAAAAGTTTATAAACTTTACATCGCTATTACTTGAGAAGGATGAATGAAAGGGAGCGTAAAATGAATAAATGATAAACGAGACAATCGTCGCGAATTCTCTACTATAGACATTACATAATTTAATTAAGGCAACTTTGTCGATTTTTATACTACACGCTTTTTTTAAATTCGTATGAATATATTAATATTACATATTATATTATTATACGTATGTTTTTTTTTTCAAACGTCACAGGTTCAATAATAAAGCGAGGCTTGACGTTTTACAAGCGAATTTATCAATTCCGAATTTCCCTCCATTCAAGGGAAATCCTTCGAGACGTTCTTATATAGGTCCGAAAAAAGTTATATATAAAAAGTTTATCGAAAAATTTTGATACTTCGATTGATTGATGTTTATATTATGTTTCTTGGCGCAAAAATATCTTTATAAAATGTCTTAAACTTTAACCAAGAGTCCTTTTAGGAAAATATTCCTAATCCTACCCAGACTAGACTAGCAGCAAGCGATCGGGACTTTAAGCTAGCTTGTTTTTTTTATATACGTGAGAATTGGCATTATGACATATATTACTTTTCGTCAAGGAGGCACAAAAGTTTTATTCTACAAAGAAAGTAAAATTTCGCATGATTTCAATGATTCTTTTGTCTATAGAAAAATTGATACATAATTCAACTTATGCTTAAAATATTATCTCATAGAACAAGACACAGTAGAATACCAAAAAAGCTTTCCCTCGACTTTCACGCCTCCTTAACCACAATATTTACATGCTTCCGTATTCTTCGAATCGTCATCATCACATAAAAATACAAAAATACAATGTATCATACTCGAAACAATAAATTAATAACTTAATTAATGATACACACACCATAATGTGCTTATTATTATTAGTATTAATATTATTTTTTTTTATCTTAATTTCAAGGCGGTTCTCAATCTCCCGCGCGCTCCACAAAGTCGTAGAGAATCACCTACGTTGTTGCGAGCGTCACGAGAGCTCGACCGCCGACAATTTTTTTTTTTTTGTTTTCTTCACATCACACAAAACGAGTGAACGAATTGAAGACTTCGTTCAGATTGTGTTAGAATTATAATCGCGCTCATATACACATCATGAGAATGAAAGGATAGAGTACAAAAAACTTGATGAAATCGTGAATACATGAACACACTTTTATTATATCGCGAGTCGTTCCGTTATTCATTTGGCTTGACGATTTTTCGATTTCGCTCTTACGTATGATATATATTGTCGCAGCATAAAAAAAAATAAACACCTCAGATACCCAAACCGCAGCGTTTTCCAAAAACTTTCATAATAGATATACCGCTCGTTTAATATTCGTTTTTAGAGGTACCTGATGGTTATACATATAAAATTTCGCGCGCCACATAAAAAACGCCGCGCGTTCGTCACGCAAAGCAAAGAAAGAAGAAAAAAAAATACTCGTCGCGCCAATCGTTATACACACACGACTGTACAATAAATAAACATACCGCATATATATAGGCATCGATAGTGCGCTCTCTCATTCGTCCTATACAACAACAACAACAATAACAACACATGCACACAGGCGCGCGCGAGCGAGGCTTCAGAAGAGAAGTGAGAAAAACCGTTAGAGCGCGGTCTCGAGCGCAGGCGCACTAGGACTGCGTGTAACCGTCGCGCCGTCGGTCGTCGTCGGTGACTTCGACGACGCGCGTTGGGGATTATTCTGCTGAGGCGACTCTGAGCGTGCGCGGAACCGCCGGCTGAAGAGGTCCTTCTGCGCCGCTGAGGAGGAGGCAGAGGAGGATGACGTGGGTGTAGAGCTAGCGAGGAACTGAGCACGGGCGAGCTGGTTGCTCATCCGCCGGCTCTCGATCGCCTTCACCGGGTCGATCGCGTCGTCATCCGTGGCTGGTGGTTGCTGCTTTTTCGAGGACGAGTCGATGGCTTGCAGTCGGTTTTCCAGCTCCTTCTCGCGCTTCTCGAGGCTGCGCTGGCTCCGCGTCTCGTTGATCGCGTTCTTCACCTCCTCCAACGTCTTCGCTGGCTTATCCTCCGACATGTCGAGCTGCCGCCTCGTCGTCGTTGTCGGCAGCCTCGACACTGGTGATGGGGTATCGGGCGACGGCTTCATCGCTTTTTCTTCAGCAGCCGTGTCTTCAATTATGGTCGAGGATAGGACATCGGTACGTGGCGTCTGGAAGCGCCAGGCAGAGCGAGGGCTCAGCACCTTTGTCAGTGGCATCTGGTTCGGTTTCTGAGGCGATTGCTGCTGAGGCTGTTGGTACTGCTGATGCTGAGGGGATTGCTGCTGGTACGGGTCCTGGCACTGCTGACGGGAGAGCTTTAGCTGCTCGGCGGCGGAGATGCGAGCTGGTCCGGCTTTTATGCTCTGCTGGAGGAGCAGACGCTTGAAGTCCATACGCGATGTTGCTGAGGGCGATAGCACCGTCTTCGGGATCTATAGAGTAATTACAAAAACAAAAATTTTGTTACTTTTTGTTATACACGAAAAATTACAGGAGTAGAATTTTTCAAAGGGATCTACTATAGATCTAAATTTTAACTTTTTAAATTTTTTTTATTGATTAGGAGATGTTCAGATGTACTGCAGACGTTGTAAAATAGAATAGCATATATCATAAAAATTAAGCTTCAGTTAAGCTTGAATTTTACGAAAAAAAATCATTCAAAATTATTACAACTTTCATTCCCAAAGATTCAATCTTTTTCAAATTTCAGTATCTCACAATAACCCCAAGAACCTCACCTCAGGCACTTTCTGCGACTCGGGGCTCCAGCTGTGTCTGGTCCCCGCTTGCTGTCCTTTCGCATTTAGCGACGTGACGGAGCCTGCCGGCGACAGGCTCTCCGGATCATCCTTGATATTCAGCCTCCTCTTCGACTTGTGTATCGCCGCAAACAACTCCTCGTTCGACATCGTGCTCTTGATCGGCGACAGAATGAGATTCGTCGGCGTACTTCTACCCGAATCCGAGAGCTGTTGCTTGTTATCCGCGTTGTGCTGCATGAGGGCTGGATTAGGCGAAGCGCAGCGTTGCGAGGACAGTGCCAGACGTTCAGCGACTGTTGGGGCGACTCTACCACCCGTCGGTGTTGACGATTTGAAGCCGTTCGCGTGTTCCGGACCGATCGGCGAGATCGGCGTGGCCTTCAGGCCGTCCTGGATCGGCGAGGCGAAGAAGCGGTAGCCGAGAGCTGAGAGACCCAGTGGTGAAGCGAATCTGTTGAGGTGGGATACGTGTTTAGATGTGATGTATACTTAGTGTACAAAGTGTCGACTGTTTGGAATTACAATGGCTATAAGAAGCTTACATTTTTCATGTGACATTGAATTGTAAATATCAAAAGAATATGTATAGGAAAATTATTCGGCAAGTAAATAAAGTTAATACCACGGTGTTCAAGAATATTTATATATTCGAGAACTTTGTTTTATATAGTGTGACATATTCTTTCGTTATAGTTAAAAGGTTTTTAAAGATATATACAAAAACGGGAGCAACTACAGAAATGTTTATATAACAACGTAAAAAATTACTTTTCACTTAACGGTACTACTTCCTTACCTATTTTTGACATCCACCGGTGCGAGTTTCTGCTGCTGTTGCTGCTGGGCCGCGAGTCTGCACCTCGCCTCGAACTGTTCCAGGTTCTTCTTGTTCAGGTCCATCTGGCACTTGTATCCGGCCTGTCCATGATGATGCGTCACGAGTTTCTCCGCGGAGTTGGATTTCTGTCCCTGTCTAGCCATCATGTGCATAGCACTGAGTGGCCCCCGAGCCAATCCTCTGGTTATATCCGGCGTGATGCTACGCGGTGGTTCCAGGATGACCTCACGGTTGGCCCGGCGATTGGGTAGTGTGTAGAACTGCTGCTGGCTCTGTGATTTCGAGTAGAGCTGTTGTTGCTGCTGTTGTTGCTGCTGGGCGTAGAGCTTCTGGTTCTCAGTGTAGTAGGTGGGCTGTCGATGCTGCAAGCTCTTCTCGTAGATGAGCTGCTGGTATGGGTCGACGATGTGGTGGATGTTAGGGTGGTGGTACGGCTGATGGTGGTGGTGAAGATTGTTGTTGTTATTGTTGTTGTTGTTCTTTAAGGGGAGACTCTGACGGAGCTGGGGCTGCAGGCTACGCTGCTGGCCCTGAGATCGATTGTTGTTGTCGTAAACGGCTGCATTCTGGTGGTACGCGTAGTCCTCGTAGATGGCCTGCACCTGTGGCGGACCCACGTACGGAGGCGGCTGTTGGTGCTGCTGATGGGCATTTTGTGGTTGCTGCTGTTGTTGCTGTTGCTGCTGGGGACACGCCGACGTTGACATCGTATCCGTCGACTGAATTCCTAGCAACGCTTTTTCTGGAACAAATAGTGGCGAAGTTAAGGGATGGGGTTTTTAAAATGTTGATGAGGTTTGATGGTGTTGTGTGATAACTAAGGTCATACGCTTTATGAAGTTTTTTTATATATGTATATACGAATTTACGATTTGTTTCTTATATATAGGCCCATATTCCATGTACGAGTATAGATGATTGAAAGAGTATAATATATAATGATTTAGAATATATTTTTTTATTATTAATTTTGAAATTTTTTTTTTATACTGTTGTTTCAGTTTGTTAAAAGTATTAGATATAACCGTGTTAATGGCTTTTTTGTAATTTGTGTTAGAAAACAAAAGCAAACATCATGCCTGGATTTCAAATTTAGTAAATAATAAGCAGTCATTTTGCAAAAGCACTAATAATAATCTACCAATGCTCAATGATTAATTACAAGCTATAACTCTTTAAAAATAAAATACTGAAAAGTCGGAAATAATAATAACGCAAATATAGCTGCATGGGTCATGAACGTTCTTTGCATTTATGCGCGACTTTGGATTCCTTTATTTTTATAGAGTGCGCTGTTATTTCTTTTATATTACAACAATTACTTACAAATCGAACCAAAGGTTCTCTTACTGCGTGCGTGAAATGAAGAAAAAAATGTACTCACCGAGCATGTGATATGCAACTATGATAGATGAGAGTTACTATATGAAGGTGCCACACTCGTGAATGGGTGCATTGATGCGTTTGTGTATTTTTTTTGTTTCAGTACCAAACATTTATAAATATTCTGACGCATGAGTGACACACAGAAAACAAAATAAAAATAAAGGCACAAGACAGAAAAAAAACAGTGCTAAATTTTATAGTGAAACATGTACCGGTGATATATCGTTAGAAACCCTAATAAAAACTTGAGATTGAATGAATTATTAAATTTCACCTGTGAGTGTTAAATAATAAATACCATCATGTTATTTACAATTGACAGGTTTAGTATAGCTTAAAAATGATAAAAACATCTATGGCAAAAATTAGTTAATAATTTGAAATAGTTGTGCAGTGTGCTCAAGAACGATCGAAAGTGCGGGAGAGTTATGATAATAATAATCAAAATGAAATGCAAATGCAATTGTCTCTTTAATATAAAAAAAAGCTATTCACATACATTTCTTCGTAAATGATAAAAAATAATAATGATAAAATAATCCTCTTTAAAACTATGATAAAAATAAAAAATTGTCAAGTGTGTGCATAATACAAAATCATGATAAAATTTTGTTACATTCGATCTAAGGACAGACGACAGCATATGAAAAAAAAATCTAATTTATGTATAAAATTATGTACAAAGAAAAATTAATAACAATTAAAAACATATACAATCTTAATCTAAGTGCGCTTAGAAAGTTAAAAAATAAGGTACAAAGGAAAAAATCTAGAGGTAAAAGAAATGATATAAAAAAACACATATACAATATGTATACAGCGCATACGAAAATTATATGCCCATCCCGTGTTGTAAGTATACGTCTATATCAACGATAAATGTATTATTTTTACCAACGAAAAGCTTTGTTATATACAAATAAGGACACTTTGTTTTCGAGGATAGGATTACGTTGTTAAAAAGGCAGTTTATTATGCTCTTCAAATATATAAGAGACACACTAAAATTCAATTATTCAAGTTTTTTTTTTCAATGATAAATATTATTTTAGTGTACTCTTGAATTTTGATTAATCGTATTAGCCAAGCTGCCAAAAACAATTCTTTTACAATTATTAATAAAAACTGCCGAGCAGCATATATATCCCAAATAAGTTAGTCGAGTGTTAGTTATTTTAATGACCAATGACCACACTTACAACGCGAGACCAGCACTAAACATGTACAGTTAATCATAGGTTTATTTTTGTTTCTTTGTTCTTTCGTCACTCCATTCCACTCAATCGACAAAAGCGAGTGACAAAATCATATAGGAATTGCTCATAATGGACTCGACATGCGAGAGGGACAGCGACCAACACTGGTTTTTGTTTTTAATACTCACACGGCCGATATTGTTTACTCGTGTTTTCTACACTTTGTTTGCAACCTTATAAAGCGTATTATATTTACATATCAATGTGAAACACCCACATTTTTTTCTTCTCCTTACATTACTATTATTATTATTATATTTGTACACATCGCCTTACGATATACTAATACTATGTACCGAGAGGACAGTTATTATATAAAAAAAAATTGTGACTTGAGTCAGAATACTTTGATTCTCAGTTAGATGAAAATATTATTCGCTACGCGTTTTTATATTATGCGCTAGATGCGCGCGATAAGACTCATCCTCGTGCTGAACTTTTGTTTACTATATATACGCGTTCGATCGCTACATACTTTATTGCGGAAATGAAACTTTCTCTAATCAGTCATTGGGCATTTTCCCCACTAATATTTATACTAGATATCCCGATAAATAATAATACTCTCGCGAGCGCGCGACGTTTTTCGTTTAGCTCGCACTATAATTATTGTCAATTAACTTAACGGTTATATTAATTGTTGTTCGTTTAGTGTACAGGTATATTGTTACTTTAATTTATGCGCCTTTGTAAAAACAATGTACCGATTGGAAATGTATGTATAACCGGGTTTGTTTGGGAGGTGGTTGTTTATCATTGCTGGAATGTAACAATGTATAATTTATTATAAAAAAAAAGTTGAATTTCATTTAAAACGAACTTTCAAGCGCAGAAAGGCAAAACCATGCTTCTTTCATACAACCAACGGTAAAACCACCTCTCGAACATTCCCCCCACTGACGAGACTCTCTCTACATATACGCTTTCGTCACCGCGCTCAGGCGAGATAACCGCGGGGAGGCGGCGGCAGCGGACTTTCCCTAATCTCTTTCTCTCTTACGCATCGCGCGCTCTAAATACTCCCATGATGCCAGGGCCACCCCGCGATGATTATTCCACTGATTTGTGTATGGCCCGCGATAACGTATAGTGATGTGTATAGGGCAAGGCCGGCTTTTTTGGCTTTTTGTTCGTGAGCGTTGCGTGGAAGTTTGAAGGTTTTTTTTTTTTAATCTGCTGCACTTTCAATTAAGAATTTCGCTATCGTCGGTTTACGAACGATAACGTAACACGATTATGCATTTTCGATCCCAATTCGCACTTTAATCAATCTATTGCTCGAGTTTACATAATCGCTCGCGCTAGCTGTCTCGCAAGATATATATTTTTAATTAAAAGAAATATGGGATATGACAGATTCGCAAATAACTTACACATATATTAATCTTGTGTTGTTTAATTAAAATCAATATCGTTGGGATATATAACTATCTTAATCGTTGAATTTAAAAAACATTTTCAATGATTTTCGATAAACTGTCGTCGTATTGTGATTTTCAGCAAGGTTATTGGGTAAATGTATCCGATAAAAGAAAAAAGGCAACGAACTCGACGGATGACGTGTACAATTTGCATAATAAGCGATAAACCTGAAAAATTACACTTTCCGCGGAAAATCGAGAGAGAGAGAGAGAATAAAAATATTTACTCATCAATTTCACATTTTTGCATCTGCTGATATACAACAATGAAAATCCGTTATCTCCGCGCGCGACTTATCGAAATTTGAGAGAATGTCCCGCGCTGAGGTGATTCTGACATTTGAACTCCACCGTTATCCGACACACACGTGAGTCGCTATATAATACGCGATAGCTACATTTGCGAGGGGAAAAAATGCCGGAGAGGAAATCGAGAAGAGGCGAAAGGAAACGCGGCGGCACACAATATTCCTATACACGCGCCGACTGTTATCTCGCCTATTTTTTGTTGTCACGTGTATGTCTATGTCCACATAATGCTGTACACTTTATCATCCTAGTTTACGATAAAACACCGTATTAGCAGAAATAGATGGAAATTTTTTTCTTTCATATGGCGAAAGGAGTGGCAATCTCGATATTTTTTTTTCAATGTAAATTTTGTCGAGTTGCAAATATGTTGGCCTTATCGAACGTAAAATTCGCAACTATTCAATTATTTTAACTGCCAATCGATCAAAACTTGTACTATACATATTGAACGTTTTGATAACTCAGCAGCACACAATCGGTCCTGATAAAAATTAGCTAAAAGGCACAAGCGAATTTTCTCGAAATCAGCGTTTAAGGCGTGTCTTATAATAAGAAAAAAAAAACGCTTTGGCGCGTGCAGACTTTGGCAGAGCTATATACCTTTTATCTCGATCCTATATCGGGGTCACTGAGTTTGAAAAAATTAAATGATTGTGCCGTACGATCATTATGATTCGCCAATATAAGGGTACGTACAAGTTTACGAATTGGATCAGGATTACAATTTCCAAGATGAATTTTAATTAAAAACATGTGAATAATAAGATCTTCCCGTATATACGTAAGTTGTCTGGGTAGGCGGATGCACTTTTTCCTCTCTCGCGTTTTCCCCCCTCTGATCGGCGGTTACGTAATAGTACAATTTTTACAGCGAATAATCGGCAATTTATAGAAATCGAGCGTCTGGCGATAAGAGGATTAAAGCCTTGTGAAAAACATGTAGTTTCTCGTGCGATCATAGGCCTATACATACACACGAGATGCTACGAAGGAAAAGTACGGACGATTTGATAAATCTGTTTTCTCTCTCACTCACTCGCTTATCCCCCCCGGTTTATGTAAACGTGCATCCGGCGCGAGAGCTATGCATGTGCATGTTGCTCTTTTCTGTTTGTGTTGATCTGTTTTTGAAAAAAAATAGGTATTGTTAAATAAACGGAGTTATGTATGTATTTATATGACATTAAATTTTTTTTTAATCAAACCTGAAGATAAAATGAATTGTCGTTGTTATACAACAGGTATAATTCAGTACTGCGAAAAAAATGATCAGTGTTAATTACTATATAATCGAATTACATATTGTTTCAAATGTAAGAAGCATTAATATTCAAAAATGTTCAACCACGTGTTGCATTAAAAAATGTAAATAGGTATATAGATCAGTGTTGTTTATGATTACGTGATCAATATAATTACATCGTTATTATCAACATTGGTTTTTTGAACTAGTTTCAAAGAAACGTTGGAGCTTTTTAAAAACTACAATGATTTATTCAGTGGAGCATCATCACGTGATAAAAAGATTTGGTTAATTATGAAAGCATTCGCTGAGTAATCAAAGGCTCTTGCATTGTTTACAAAAGGAATGATATCGTGGACCCATGTGAACTTGCAAACAAGGGAATCGAAAGCTAAAGATGCGATGGATTTATCGCGCCTTTTAAAATCAGTAACAAATAAATTATGTGCGCCTCAATATTCTTCGAATCGCGTGATTTATTTATATTCACTGGAATTAAATTAAACGTGGATTTTCATAGAATACTAATTAGGTTTTATAAATAATTTTACAATAAGTAAAGACGCTATGAAACCACGTGACAGCCAACTATATCTCTCTTCAAAATTACTTTTTAATGTCTTCCTAAATAAATAACGACATAATTGTAAATGAAAGTTTTAAAAAATATCACCAGGATGTAGAGTTTGCAATACAGGCACAAATAGAGTATGCATACAATTTTTTAATCGCCTATGAATTGTTAAACCTAATTTTGTTCCATGTCACACTTGTTCCCTACAGCAATTCAATCATAACTAAATATAATTTTAAATGCATAAAAGTCACAAAGTAGTGTCCCAAATCCTACTAAACCAAGAATTATCCACACAACTGCCTATGCAATGAAAATGACGTTTATGAAAAAAATAAAACCAAAACTTACTGGGTCGTCGCGTTGCCAGAAACAAGAGGTGTCTCGCCAGCATGATGATAATACGTCGTGGAAATCCAAAAAAGTATTAACAGCCCAACAAATTTAATACTTGTGCTCGCAACCAAACAAAACTCCTCGGAATATAAAAGACGCCGGGACGGTTAATAAGCATACAGCAGCAGCAGCGCGACTCGACGCGCTGCCGTATCACAACTGGACGCTGCCTCGGTACCGCGCAACGACAAAACCGGCGACCGTCTGTCTAGCAACAAGATTCCCCCCTACCACCACCACGTCGCACAATCTGTGTGTGGGTATATGTGTGCAGTGTGTGCTCCCCGTGGGCGGCTTATCGGCCTGACACACTTGACACACGCCGCGCGCGCGCCCAAACGCGGAGAGAGAGAGAGAGAGAGGGAGAGAGAGAGATCTTGTTTTGCGAAGAAGCTGCTGATGATGATAATGATTGTTCGGCACCTTTTTTTCACCGCGTCTGAGAGAAATCGGTTATGTAATCGTTGACCGGTTTGAAGTTCGTCTTCGCGATAAGAGAAAGAGGAACGGCGTCGAATGGGGGAAGAATAAGAGCGAAGTTGGGTTAAAGGTGGAGCTCTACTGGTTTAGTGGTAGGAATGTGAAAAATGGGCGTGCGCCACCTGGCGATTGGAGCGGAAGCTTTTTTGCTTCATACTCGGTGATAAGATATTGTTTGCGGTGATAAGCATAATACTTTCAAATGTTTCAACTAAAATACGATATTTTTTGCTAGTAGATAGTAGTTTATATTTTGTTTTTATTTATAAAATTCCCAAAGCAAAATGAATAAGTACTCGTTTCTGACAAACAACAAATAACACTTCTTGAATTTTAATTTCAACTCGATACAAAAATTAAAAAGTTACATAAATCTTACACAGTTGAAGTTAAAGTTAATCAGCCATAACCTCAAACCGGCGAACTTTGTAACGCGTAAACCTTATCGCACCGATAGAATTTCAAGGCGTTCGCGTTATGTAAAAGCCCCAATATCATCCATTTATTGTTTTCCTCGAAATTTTTTCCCACTGATTTTGATTTATTTTGTACATTTAAAAAAAAAGTTCGATTCTTGCGGCCGTGTGCAGACACACGCACTCATACCCATCATATCGGTGACATCGGATAAGTAAGCACACAGACACAAATTGTTCGTTTTTCAATCTGACGCAACAGTGCCGGCCTGTTGAGCGATACCGCGCCACACAACACGTATGCATGCAGATGCACACACATACACGCGATTTGCAAACACAATTTTCCACTGACGTGTGTGTTATATTGTAACGTGGCTTGATCATCTCCCCCGCGAGTCCGAAGTCTCGAGGAAAAGCGGAAAATACGAGAACCGACAGTTTGTTGATCCCCGGCCGCGCGTGAAACGAATTTTCCACTGGGCATATAGCGTGCGTGCGCGCCTGCACGGGGCATCCGTTGTGTTATCCTCTTGGTTATATACATGTACAATAGACGCTCGTTAAAGTCGATAAACTTAAGAATTTGAGATAAAAGTGGCACGGGGTGCTGGCGAAGTGCGCATATTTATATACACAATGTTGTTGAGCGGTGTGTGCATCGATCGATAAGGATATACCTTTCGGTGTTTAGAGAAGTACGTAAAGTCAGCTACTAACAATATTATTGTATCATTGTTATTATAATTATTCATTATACTATCGTGCGTCAATAAACATTGACGTTGCACGCACGCAGATTCTCGCAGGAAAAGAAGAAAAATCTCGCTGATGCGAGGCGTGTGTAAAAAATGAATGGCAAACTAGGTTAAGTGACTAATTGATTAGTCAATAGAAGATTTTTCACTTTATCAGAAAGATAATTTCCTCTGCCGTCACACACACACATTAACGAATAAAAAAAAGAAAATCCCCTCCGAATAAACCGGTATACGTACATACATCTCGCCTAATCCGCACGGTACTCGGCGACACATGTATATACGCATACAATATTATATATCGTTTCTATATCTACTGCACGGCCATAAATAAGGACCACCAGGCGAGCTGTTACCATGCACTTACATTTGTCACCGTTAATGATCAAAACAATGCCCCGCGTATGTAAGTATATATATGTACAAGCGCGCGTTCTCTTATCGCCGCCGCGTTTTTACACATCCACCTTATCTCTCGCGCGCTTTCGCCTCATCTCGAGGCTATCAGTGCATTATTTCCCTGCCCCCCCGTCTCCCGCGTCCCTCTTCACCCCCGCGACGATGCTGCAAGCGCAGGTCGGAGTTGCATAATGCACGAAGGACGCGCGCGCGGGAGACAAGAAGAGAGAGTCAGTATATACGAGCTAGCGTAATCAAAGAATACGAGAAGAAGAAGACGAATTGCCTTGATCTGTAGAGACAGGGAAAGAGAGAGAGAGAGAGGTTGTTTTTTCGGACTAGTTTTATTATACGATATGCGCGCGGGTGTTTTGGGGGCGAAAACGCGGCTGTCCTTCGCTTCGGGAGTGCGTGCGTGCGTGTTGAGTGCGGTGGTACTTGGAAGTCGGTACATGCGTACAAATAAGATAAGTGCAGATAGAAGAGAGAGAGGGGAGAACTGATTGGGAATCTGGACCAAACGAGGATCAAATCTCGTGCTTATCGGTACAGTGTTATATTTTTATTGCCGCGTGTTACGTAATTCTATTAGGCTCTCTCGCGGTGTTTGTGGTGGTACATGTATATATAAATATTTTGATTAATAGCCGTTTCGCAAGATTAAAATTAATATTTTTTGGAATGGTATATCGGACTATTAGATAAAAATGTGTGTGTGGATAATGGTGGTATAAGAATTTCTGGTTGTTCTGTAAAATGTTGGATTTTTTCTTTTGCGTGGTTAATGTGTTTAATAAACTAAAAATGAATATGTTAGTTGTTAACCAAAGAGCAAATATTGTGATTTATCATGTTGATTGTAATGGAAATGAACAATGCAATAATGTAATTTGTTGTATAAAAGTATTGTTTGACACTATCGTGTATTTGCGCTCTCTGAGAAAGGTTATAATTTATAACAATGTATTAAAAGATCGTCGGCTACTTTTGTGCAAGGTTTGCAAAGATTATAACATACTGTCTCGTAAGGCTATCACAGAGTATAAAAACCCAAAAAATTACTATAGTTTACATATGAGCTATTTTCAAATTTATTTCCCTTTTACGTCTCAAAAAAAAACTTTTTACGGCATACTCATGGGACAAGGTTTTTCTTGTTTTTTGAGTTTTACTAGATAAAAAAAAATATGTACACGCTAAATTTAATGGTATCATTTTTTTGCGACACATTCTAGTTTTTGAGAAAATAGTCAAAAAAGTTCTTCTCTTCTAAAGTCAGCCATTTTTTCTGAAATCTGTCAACTTAAAAGTTCAAAAAAGAAATTTGAACTTCAAAGAAAGAGCTTTAATTCCTTTTTTTTAAATTAAAAAAAATGTTGATTCCTTCAAAAGTTATAAGGGTTTGAAGTTGAATGTCGAACAGGCATGAAAATACTCTCAAAGCCGGCGCTGCAGATATCTGCGATTTTTGCGTTTTCATGCCTGTTCGACATTCAACTTCAAACCCTTATAACTTTTGAAGGAATCAACATTTTTTTAATTTTTAAAAAAGAAATTAAAAGTCTTTCTTTAAATTTTAAATTTCATTTTTGAACTTTTAA
>UXGD01005470.1:0-14381 GCA_900474315.1 Torymus auratus
CTGACGACCACTACTAACGAGATGTTCGAGTTATAACGGTTGGCAAGGCAGTAAGCGACGCGCCGCTATATCCCCTCCAGCCGGCTTACTTAGGTACGTGAGGATACAGGAAAGGGTTCAGCCGTATAGCGGCAGCACACGAACTAGACTCTGGCCGGCGGCACATATATGGCGGGAAAAATCAAATTTCAAATTTCGCATTAATTTATACTATATAAAACGTCATCTGAACTTGCACCAAACGAAGAAGAAGTTAATATAACGTTTTATACAGTTATGGGAAACCAAGAAAAATAGGAAAAAAGAGAAAAAGGTCATTTTGAAATTTTTCTAAAGTTTCGATAAATTTCTCCTGAATGCTGAACGAAGTTTGGAAATGTGTTTGTTTTTTTTTTTACTGTTTTTGGGCTTCATGGGAAATTATTCTCAAATTATTTCGACCTGATCTAAACTTGATCAGAACGTATTATAACCTTCAGTTTGACTTTACCTAAACTTTATCATTTTTTTATTTTGTACGAAGTAGGGTAATACTTCGGAAAACTTTTGCTGATCTTTGGGCAAACATAGTTACAAAAAATTCAAAGTTTGGGGAAGTCTCGTTGCATACGTTTAGATGAACTTGCGTAAAACGTCAAGTTCATATAAACTTGATACAAACGTAATTTTTTTTACGCGGGTTCGTTCAGGTCCGACTCATGGCGGAGAAAATACGGTGAGCGATGGAAAGTGGCCAGCAGCTGCTACCGCGCACGTGCCAGATAAGCAAAGCTGCAGGTCTATCCTCAATTCGGAGCGAACACTCGTCTTCCCCGTACGTAAGGGTGTATAAGGTAAAAAGCTCTGATAAAAAGTCGTCTGGCGTTGTGCAAGGCCGCGTTCGTTCACCTCGAATGTTTGAAGTTTATTAACCGAGAATTTTTTCGGGACAAAAATATTTCGTTTTACAACACATATATCTGAATATATATTATTTTTTTGCTATCTAAAATAATTAATAAAATGAGTAGAGTAAAGTGTGCTTGTAGCTATGATAATTCAAGTCAACAAAGAGTTAGGTGTCCAGATACAAATTTTACTGAAACTTTGGGATGTGTTTAAAAATGTAAAGAGTTTAAAAGAGTTGTAATAGTAGACCCTGAAGTTAAGAAAATTCAGGTGTCTTGTTGCCCACGTTTAAATTATTATAACTTAGGAAAGAGTCATTATTTTTTTATTGCGAAAGAAATAGTGTAGTTTTGTTTTCATTTTCAATATTGTTTTTTCAAAAACTTTTCTGAAAACGTCAACTTAAGTTTTTTCAGAGTTTGAATTTTCCTTCATACTTTAACACCTTCCATCTTCACGTATAGACAATCCTATGGAAATTGCAAATTCAGTTAACAGTTACAGCAAGACTACAACGTACATCGAGTAGAAAATATTTATAAACGTAGTATACGTATTAAAGCTAGTATAGACAAACCCAATTTTTATAACATCCAGTAAACATGCATCATACGTATATGGATGCCAACTCTATAAAACCGTTTCGTACCCCCTCGTGATCAATCGCTGCGGGCGATAGCCAGCCGATTTTTCTTACAGTTACACGCAAAATTGAACGAGCCATTAATATTGCGCCACCGTATATCATAATTTTAAATTAGTCTCCCTCCCACCACCACTCGCGCTCCCCTTTTACTATCTTGCGACCATTCTAAATCATTTCGCTGCCCATACGTTACGTATAGCCCGCGATAAATATGCGGCCCGATAAAGGCATAGCCCAGCTTGTCTCTACATAATCAAACTCGGCCAAGTTCTCAGGGCATTCCATATGAATTTCAGCCGAAGGAAGTCGGCCGATCGTGAGCCCCGATAGCGCCGCTCGCCTCGTCCGCAGTCACTTTTTCGCCCCCTCGACTCTTTCTCCTCCTCTTCTCTTCCTCTCTCGCTTCCCGAAACTATGGCTTTCGTTTTGCATAGCTTGTCCGTCCTCCGGTAAATCGGCCTTTGATGCGCGCACTATACGCGCTTCTTTGAGCACAAAGAAAATTTCGCACAGAATTTTCCCCGAAATATTCAGTGTGGTATTATGTGAGCGTAATACTAAAGGTAGTCTTTTTCTTCTTCTTTGTCTATACTGGTGATCGATATGGTTCTGGTATTTATTGAGAGCGTATGGTATTAATTTTTTTTTTAGCATAAGATGGCTTTGGTGAAAGGCAGGAATCAGCGTAAAGATCAAGTAGCAAGGCATTGAGAAACGTCCTTTTATCTTTATAGTGGCTCTTTTAAGATTGCGGATATTTACCGAATGACAGTTTTTGCATTATCTAAATTATCATTATATTTAAAAAAAACTAATGCTTATGAGATCATTTTCATAGGTATAAATTGCATTTATCTTATTAGATATTTATATTTTAAAACGAGCAACATGATATCGCACTGCAAGTATATACGATATT
Organism: Torymus auratus; assembly: GCA_900474315.1. NCBI lineage: Eukaryota > Metazoa > Arthropoda > Insecta > Hymenoptera > Torymidae > Torymus > Torymus auratus. The sequence goes on from UXGD01005470.1 coordinate 2,454, forward strand.
ATAATATATACATATAAATGCTAACGATAAAAGTATTAATGCTTCATTCCAACCTTTGAGTAACTTACATTGAATAAATTATAAACTCAGGCCAAATTAATTTTCAAAGAATTCAAATTCAAATACAACATTGATATTCTTCACTCCGCTCTGAAATAGTTCACACGAAATAACGCTTATAATACTCGACACAAAGGCAACTACTTAGCGTCACATCGATACATCGACTTTAAAGGAGTCGCAGCCTTGCATTTTTCCATGTAGCGTCATCTTGAACAGAGGTTACGCTTGTTCGCCACGCGCTGCTGCTGCAAAAGATTACTCTGTCGGTTCCGTATCGCGCATCGCCATTTGCATTTTTCTTTTTTCCGCCGAGACTGAATAACCGAGTCATCGCGTAAATCATCCCTGCCAATTTCTTTAAAGAAGCATGTGCGGAAAAAAGAAAGAGATAGAGAGCACAAAAAGTAACGACGCTTGCGAACGACACAGCGGAAGTTCCGAGTCGCCCGGAAAATATGCTAATGTTGCAGGACCCGAGAGGAAGAAAATGGAGAGATGAAACGAAAAAACCGTTGCCAGTTTATTGGCACGTAGCTTTCTCCAAATTAATTTATGGCTCCTATATGTATAGTATATAGTTAAATTAAAAAAGATTTTTATTTATTCTATACATGTTTTTTCAATGATCTACTTCATTAATATTTACACAAATTACATATTTTTTCTTATTCTTGAAATCCTTTATTAGTAGCGACTTACATTACATCAATACAAAGTACTGTGTTAAGATATTAATTAATAACAGTAAAAAACCTACCTACCGGAGTATAACAAACACACATGCACTATACTATTCTGTCATTGTACTATATATTCTGTACAATAAATCATGTTTCTTGATGAAACCGTTTTCAGCAACTTTTTGGACAGTCTTATGCCTCAAGAAAGTACTCAAGAAAGTCTCCTTACTACTCATATATTGCTACCACGCATGCGCACCGCGCTGTTTCGAGCCTACCGCGTGTAACCCTGTGATTAAAAGAACGTTTTGTAGGGTTTATAACAGGCATGAAAACGTAGTTAAAACATCGGTTCTCGGCTCTCGGAGCTAAGATCAAAGTATGTTGTACTTTTGGAAAACGTCTAATTGCAGGGCATCCGTCGTCATTCATGCTATCTCAAAATTATCCACTAAAACAGTTTTAATTTATTGCTAACTAAGCCAGCTTGCAAAGCTTCAGTCGACAGCAAAAGTTTAAAGGGTATTGTTTCAATTACATCGATTTATTCTTCTCCTTTTTTCTCTGCTAGTGTCTGACTCACCCTTTCTGCGAGCATTGAGTGTATCTCCAATATAAGATTAATTATTGATTTGAAAAATTACACTTACTTTTTCTAATTATTTTCTACGTCAAAACTTTAATGCTTTTGGCTATTTACACCTCCTAATGATTAATATTATCAAGTTCATTTTTACAATTTCTCGTCAACGCCGTTATCCTCATAAAAAATGTAAAGGGAAAATGCAATAATTTCTGAACGAGAGACAGTGCACACATAACACAACAATATAGTACATGCTCACTACATTAGATGTAAACATTTTTCGCTTGAATATAATCATCATTCAGAATTTAAAAAAAAAGAAAGTCTCGCCAAACGAACACTACACCAGTCCATTCCGTCAATAAGAAATATCTCTATAAATTTTCCCCGCGATACATCGCGAACTCCCAGATCCTCCCTCGCTCTCGTTTCCATGTTCTTTATTTACCGGGAGCTCGTGAGGGTCGAGAAGTTTTACGCTACCAGTCCTATAGCCGCGTGTATGTGTACGTATCCATCCACGGGGCTCCGCGCTCGTTTCTGCGTCATTTGCTGGTAGCGATGTTTTTCAGCCTCAAAGTCGCCCGCGCGACGGGCTGATAAAGTATAACGACCGCCTGTCGCGCGTGCTGTCTCTCTTCTGCCTCCACCCTACGTATAAAACTTGCACTCTGCAAGGGTCGCCTGAGAGAGAGAGAGACTCCGCGAAATGCCATCTGCGGGGGAGGAATATCGGCCAAGTGCCATCGAGACATGAAAGCTATGTCATTGGGACACTCGAGGGGGATGCGAGGCTGGCTCTCTTTCTTCTCTCGATTCGAATAGAGTTACGCAGTTAGTACGCGCGGCAGCATTGCGTCACTGCTTTGAATATGAGGAACTGCGTGCCTTTGAGCTTTTTTGATTTTCATGTCGGCGAGCGTTTTGAATAGGATTTAAAAAAGTTTTTGTTTCACACCCTCTTTAACGCATTTGTTGGATTTATCGAAGTATGGTGATTATAATCAACAAAGGGGTATTTTTATTATTTCGTTAAAAATTGCAGAAAACATGAAGACATTGTTTTGATAATATAATTCAGAGAATACCGCATCTACTTATACAACCTCTCTTATTCCAAATTAAAGATGATACATAGATGTATACGTAGATATTCGTAAATTCAACCATGGAATTTTCTCAACAGCATCTCAAATCAGACTTGCACACACACACACACACACACACACTTCGTGTATATTAATTAAACGAAACACGAGCGAAATTCCTGGAATATCGACAAAGACGATTCGGTGATTATGAAGTAGGGGCCAATTCCAAATCCGTATTTAGGGACGTAACGTGATTGTCAGTTTTTAGGGGGTCGCCGCGACAACACACGACCCTTCGTGCGCAGAGTTCTAAAATCGAGTCGAGTGTGCTTTACCAAATAGGGGGGGAGGTGTTGGGGAGCACGAGCTGAGTGCGAATGGTTTTGCGTTCGATGGTGAGAGATGTAAAAGCATTTACATAATCCTATGAGGAAAGTTTATCAACAGGCCAGAAGCACAGATCCGATTTGCACCCGACCTATAGCTAGACGCTCCCCCCGGTAACTTTCTTTTTTTCGATGTTGCTTTATAGAAGGTTTTTGCGTAACAAAGATACTTCGTTTTTTTACAAAAAGAATTCTTTTTTAGAATTGTTCGATTAAGGAACAATTATTATTAAATTTATAAAGTGAAGCTTGTACAAAAGAAAGAATATAACAATATATATAAAGCGTTCTGTAAAATCTTTTAATACCGTTGGTCACCGAACAGAGAAAACTGACGTAACTTTTGTATTTGTGCTGTAACTGTTACAAACGTCGATCCTCGAAATCCGCGTACACTTTCATCCGTAAGTCAATTAAATGAAAAAAAAAACCGTAGAAAACTCGTTCCCATACCCTTCTACATCACGTTTTTGCTTGACGCAAGCCAGTCGCTCAAAAAAATAAAATGGAAAAAAAAGTAATAAAACCCGGCATAAACAACAACAAAAGCCAACTGCGAGCCAACCGTTGTTGCCACCTGGTTTTTTCTCCCCTCGAAAAATTAAACTGCAAAAGCCGGCACGCTACAGCGCTTTTAAAATCCTCGAGGCAAAATGTATATACGCGCTGCTCTCGCCGATACAAAATAAACGGGCGCGAGCGACAAACGCGATCAACGACACGGGAAACGCGCAGCTTTAGGCTGCTTTAGACACGTGTAACTGGCGCGCGCGCGCCGGCGAGATGAAAGTTCCCCGCGCGTCAAGAAAAATATTCGCGAACGCCGGCTCGAAAGCCCTTGAAGCGGGTACCTATATAGCGCTTACCGTATACATATACATATACATATATACACACGTGCGTATGCACGGAATAACAATGCGAGGGCGGGGTCTTTAAGCGCGCAATTCAAACGGCGCGCCGAGATATTCGAAACGTCGAAAGGAATACGAAGCTGAGGAATACAGGTGTATCATACACACACACATATAGGTGTGGATACTCTATATACCCTTGTGAGAGCTTTAATTATTACGTGTCACGCGGGCGCGGCGAATATTGCAGTCTGCGTAAACGACTGTTTGTGTATGCATATAATATATATATATATATTATCGCTGAGAACAATGGCCCCGTATACCTCCGGCGGAACTTGAATCTTCGAGTGCTCTCGCAACTAAGCTTCGCGCGCGGGGTTCCGTTTAAATGCTCTATTATAATGGAGTCGCGGTGCGTAATATAGCGTGAATCTATATATATCTGTGTGCTTCTTCGTTTCTCTTGCTCGTTGAAGTGCAACTTTAAGCTCGCACGCTCTGTGTGCCAGGTGCATATACCTGAGAGATATTATTTCAGGGGCAGAGATATTGCGCGTGAGGAATACTTTAGGTGAAGATTGAGGGTGTGCTATACTATACGCTCGCGGTCGGTTTCTCAGGGAAGCCGAATGTTATGTGTGATGATTCATCGCGCACATATGGGACTTTTCAATGCGAATTAAATTTATCGGTTATTTCCCGGCTAAGCATTGTCTGATTATTCCACGTGGTTTGCGGATAAATCATTATATATATTAGGTAAATATGTTGAGCAGCAAATGAAAGGTGTATTTCGCGCGTGTGCGCATGAATATATTATATATTACTGTAAAAAGTACGTGTATCTCTGATTTATATGTCTTTACAACTTTCACGGGTTTACAAAATGTGAGAAGACACGATTTCTCGGGTTATTTTACGGTATTACAGTTTAGTTTGCACTATATATTTTATACGTACACGAATTGCCAATTTTCTTCTCAAAAACATCTTATTAATTTGAAGAATAAAATAATATCATCGAAACAATCTATTTATGACCTTTAATAAATTTATAGCAACAGCTTGGTCTCACAATAGACTATAACTGACTTTTCTATAATATAGCCTCAAAAGTGATTGATATCAATACTCGGAGACACATCACTTCGTCCCTGATAATTTACCCTTATAAAAAGGGGACACTCATCCCATCCTTTTCCTTGATCTATATATATACACACACATACTCAACCTAACCTCTTCGTAATAAGCACCCTTGATTAATCATTATGCCCCGGGAAAGTAATAAGCGCTCCTCGCGTCGAAAGTGCGCTGCGCACGCGCGCAATTCGATTCTCATAACGGCGCTAATGGCTTAAAACAATAATTAATTTCACGCGCTCGCTTGCCTGCTTACTTACTTGCTCGCGCTCTCAAGAGAAAGAGAATTAGGCGCGGGCCGCGCTGCTAATTCATCTCTTTGGAAGCTTGCTGTAGCTCGCGTACCCGATCGATCTCCTTCGCTTCTGATTACCGCGCCCTGCTATACTCTCCCTACAGCAACAGCCGGAAGGATTCATGCACGAGCCTGCGCGTATAGCTATTACGTGTACACGAAAATAAAAGTGTGCGGTGAACTGCTGCTGCTGCTGTTGGCGCGCACAATGAAATTAATTAACCCTTTTCTGCCGGTACGTATCACCGTTACACACGTCGGCCGTGGAAAATGAAGGAGAGGAGAGAGTTTTCATCTTTTGTGAGGCGCACGCGACGGGGTTCGACGAGAGTTAAATGCGCATGATTTATGTGCGTTAGCGTGAGGCCGAATTAATTCGTATATTGAGGTTCTTTGTTTTATTGTGAAGGAGGAGAGTGGCTTTTGTGTTGGAGAAGTAGCTGAGTTTATTGAATGTGGCGCTGCAGATGCCGCGCGATTAGGACAAAGATCGCCTGCGGTGTACGGCTGATGCTGAAGATGAATTGCCTGCCGGGCGAAGAATGTTTTTGTTGCTCGAATTGCGAAGATATGCATATAATTCGCAATAGAAATATCGTAGAATAAGGAATTATTTTATTATTCCTTAATCTACTCTGTTTAGAAGTTATGGGAATTTCATATGCAGTGTGTTATTCAGAAAATTAATTCACGTAGTGTTATTAATTTAAACGTCTTCACGTCAAAAGTTTTTATCAAGACATTGAAATACTAAAAATATTACAACTGACGTTTTTGCTTTTCGAATCGTACTTCCCAACGCCACCCTCTTCTGCCGAAAGAACCGGGAAACTTTCGCCCTGTGTACCTTCACCCATCAACCGCGCGCACGTCATCCTAATGCCAAAATGTAAGATATCTCTATACGACACAGCGCAAGCCGCAAGAAATGAAAGAAAAGCGAGCGTCAGTATATAGTGCCGCAAGGAGCTATATAGACCACGTTGAAGCGGGCTCGATTTTCCTCTCGGAGGAAATCTACTTTGATCGACAGTAAGTATATCTATATACGTGCCAACTTGCCCGTCGTATACGAGCAAAGTTTCCGCAGTCCTCGAATGGGTAATGGGCGGGATGCGGCCCGCGAAACTTTGTGTAATATATATACGTATGGTCGGCTTCTCGAAGGTGTCCCTGCGCGCGCTCGTTGAGGAGAAGCGTCTCGTTCGAAACTGTTTCAATATTCCCCGTGTGCGCGATTAATAATTGAGCAATCGAGATAGGGCCGTTTCATTAACTGTCATGCCTGCGGTGAGAGTGCGAGGCACGACGGGCTAGATAGTTTTCCACCGACGTGGCTTTAGTTATTTAAGCGAAGACGCGGGGATGCTGCTGTATGCGCGCGGTCGCGTGCACCATGGGTGTTGGAAAGTGTATGAGTTAAGTAAGTTCCGGAGGATTGCGGGTATATGCCGAGTTGCTTGAGGAAAAAGATACGTAGTTTGTGATAGTACCAAATGGAGTATACTGGGGTTTCGATGGAGTTGAACGCGCGAAATTTCGAAAATGAATGTGTTATTAAAATTTATCAATGTATTGGTAATATAATATTTTGATAATGTACAGTAATAATTTGATAATGTAAAATGGAAATTCTATTTTTTAAGAATCGAGTTTTTAAATTTTAGAATGGAAATTATACCGAGTTTATTAACGCAGTAAAGCGAACTTGCCACTATAAAGTTAAATCTTAACTGTAGGAAATGCAGATGCGAATTAACTAATTATTTTTTCCGTTTACATGTAAGTTTCATCTCTCATTAAACAAAACTTTCCAACTCCATCTCCCATTTTAAAGCTTAACGCACAAAAAGGTCGCCAACTTGTCGCAAGCTCTCCCTGCCTCCTGCGCTCTCTTTTTTCTTTCCCTGCTGCGCGCAGCATTGCTGTCTTGCAGCACTTGACAAATGAAGTGCAAAAAATCAATCTCCAGCACAGCTCCAATCCCTCGCAAAAGCCTCTCTCCCCTACTCCCCCGACCTTGAAAGCCTACACCCCGTAACGTATTAATCTCGCAAAACACGCGAAATCTGAATTCCTCGAGGTATTTCATTCTCCGCAGCCGCAACTCAGCGCACTGAGAAAGTCAGAGAGAATATCTACTTCAATTTCTGCTGGGGAGTCTTCTTTCATACCATCAACAACAAAGGGTTGCCTTGCTGCCGACGCTACATAGATATACAACCCTTCTATTCGCGCCCTTCGCGGCCAGCTTCTTATAATTCGTTCCTCTGCGCTCGCTCTTGTCTTGTTGTCGGGGGATAGGGGGAGGGTTGAAAGAGGCGCAAGCGTAATGGCTGATGATTCTTGGCGGGCTGCTTCATTTAACGAAGAGAATCGCCGAGGGAATGGATATATGAGGAGCCGCCCGGCCTATGCCAGGAACCTTTCTCTGACCTGTTTTTCAAGTACACAGGGTAGAGCTCGTTCGTGCGGTGTTTCCGTAATCTCTCTGATGAAGATCGCGGTGAGAGGTGGTCGTGGATGCGGAATATTTGACAAGCGTATTACGTCTTATATTATGATTTACCATGATTATGATATACTTAGTGGATGGTTTAAGATAACGATATATTTCATGCAGTGAGTGAAACGGTAATGTTCATTTGATTTTATTCAAAATTCAATGTTTTCATCATCTATTGAAGTGTTACGATATTTCTTCTTTCTTTTATTATTGAGCTTTATTAAAAAAAAAGAAAGAAATTTAATCAATTTTCTTTAAAAAAATATACGTTGCGATTCCCATCCCTCAACTTTTCACAAATAAATTTTAACTTCACCGAAATTCCCCCTTTTCGCAAGCCGCAGAAATAAAGATAGCACTAATAATATTCTTTGGAATTTCTACGCACGTACTTTTCTCTCATACCCAGCTAACCCCCGTTTCAATTAAAAAATTACTTTCCAACTTATTATGCATACTTATATACTTCCCGCACTATCCGAAATTCACTTTACCCCAACTCGCGCGCTTCTCGGGCACCCGAGATACTTATACCATATCGTCGTCGTCGTCGTCGTTCGGCTTTATTTATTTTTAATCCCCCCGGAAAAAGGAGTGCGCTCGCCATTTAGCCGCCGCGCGGGCGGATTACGCGAGAGCGCGTGCAGCCTAATAAGGAAAATTTTCGCCGGCTTGGCCCCGCTCTCGTGGCTAACGAACTGTGCCGAAGAAACGAGCCCCGGGATTTTTCGTTCCCTCTCTCTCTTTTATTCTCTAGCTTCGCTCTTTAACGGGCACGGGAGGCTCTCGTCTAATTCACCGGAAAATGCGAAGCTCGGGCGCACTTTATAGATATACTTACCCATGAAAAAGGGAAGAGAGAGTGTGGAGCGAGAGAAATATCGGCGCGGCGTCCCTCGTTAAAGCGGCCGCTCGCGATAACTTCGCCGCGATGTAAATTCTCGGCGTGTGCGCGCATGGGTGAACGCGATACCGTTGCCGGATAATGTTGTAGCGCGAGATTTCGCGTCCCTCGGTATATATAGAGAACGAGAGGAGAAAATTTTTCAGATTTGTATATATAAGACACTTTGCGGAGATCCCTTCGCTGCGGCTTCTTTTTGTCTCCCTCGTTCTTTTCACCTCTCGCGGCTGTTTTGGGGCTTTTCGGAACGGGAAAATGGGTAAGAGGATCGGGATCCGCGCCGCTTCCTATTCTGCTCGTTAACAGCGAACAACAAAAGCCACGAGCCCTGCGCGCACAATCTTTGATACTATTGCTTCGCATACAGCTTCTTTCCCTCGTTCCCATTATGTATATCATGTCTGCACCCCTCTGCTATGTACCCGCGTACGATGCTTCATAACGCGGGCGTGTATATATGTATAGTCTAATGAAAGCGACGGGGCTCGATATAATCGAGGCTCAAGCGAGCGTATGTATACGTTAATTGGGTTACATGAAAAAGTTCGGTGCTTTCGGTTCATTTTCAACCCGCGATGCTAGACATAAAAGGCCCCCACGCGCCCGGTCGTTTGAGTTAATTATATTTGTTTTGAAGTAACAGTACATAAACGGTGCGCGGCTGGTGAATGGGAGCCTTTGCGTGGTTTCACTTTTCGCTTTTGACCATGTGGTTGAATAGCGTATCGATGAATATCGTTGCCAAAGAGTCATAGAGTTATTCCGGTTTGTAATTCAATTGAACGTTTGTAATTAGTCATCGGAGCAATGTCGATGGTGCCATAACAGGTTTATCAGATGACTATATATGAAATTCAAAAAAATACAATTTGATCTCAGTATTATGTATTTCGAATTATTGATTGTATAGATGCAATACTCGAACGTTACTATTACTATGAAATTATACTTGTGTGTACAAAATGTACAAATCCGTATATGTTTTTCTTAAGCTCTATATAGCTTTGTTAAAAAAAGTATAATCTCAGCAAAAATTTAATTCAAAAAAAGCTTTCCAATGATAAAAAAAAAAGAGATTTATCGAGCTATCGGGACCACGGATATTCTGAGACCGCAGCTGTCTTTTTGCCGATAGTTTTTTTTTAATTCTTGACGAAAGATCACAGGACAGATCGGGAAGAGGCGCGCCTGCGAGCGTTTTGATTTATCGGGACAATTTTTTTGGTAGACTCTGCTACTATAAACTAATTTTACTTTTGTGAAAAATAATAGGAAATTTTGTCTCTGCGGCTTGAAATTAAAAACGAGCAAACATATACATTTCACTTGTATGCACCTCAAAGCTATTTAAAAATACACTGTAGTCAAACTATACATTTGTTGCTGAACTACTATAATCCTATATTATTATAAATAAAAAATACACTACCTATATAGAATGACGAAAATGAAAAGGAGAATGAAGAAAAGCCGTGTATCAATCAGCGCGCAAAAGCGTAAACCCGCGGCGTTTCAACGTCAACGCCCATAAGATCTCCATTCGCATCGCTAGCGCCAAAAAAAAAAAATTTACAGCTCACTACATACAAAATATACGCCACCATATTCCCCCGCACGCGCAATCAAGAAATTTCCATAGACCGCGCAGACGAATCACCTTCGCATCCTCATCTCTATATCAGCCCTTAAGAAAAAAGAAAGGAATATCCTTATATACATCATCCGTATACGACTGCGCACGGACCGCGAAGCTCGGAAATTCAGGGTCTGTCGTAAACTCGCGCGCGCGACCCTGAACAGCACGCGCGCGCACTATACGTTGTTATTACGCATGTATATATTATAGTTGCGATGCAGCGGCTGGCTCTCAGATCGTGCCGCGCACCGTAATACAGTTGTAACCGATGGCGGATGACCGACGGCAGCAGCAGCAGCTTTCTTATATGAGCGAGGTCGTAGTCGCCGCGGGGCTCGTTAAAATCGCGTTTGATTAGGCGCGAGCGGAGGACCCTTTACGGCCCATTATACCGTCGGCTGCGCTCGCTCGCTTGTCGAACATAACCATCGCGGCAAGGAGGAGAGGGACGCTACTGGTCATCACGAGGAGAGTGAGTGAGTGAGTTGCATGCCCCCTCGGAGAAGCCGATCGAGCGCACTTTAGCAGTGAGGGTATATAGTTGGCTGCGGTGCGCCGTATCTTGACTCCTGAATCGCTCGACCCTGATGCGCTTCTTGCCCGCGCGCTTGTTTATGCCGAGGCGGTTGTATATAGGGTGAGAGGAAAGTCGTGAGGTCGAATTGCCGTGCGGGATTGAAGGAAAGAGAGGCGGGTGCTAATTTAAATGTTGTATGAAATTTGTCTGAAAGAATATATTTGTCAGATTGATTAGAATTCTGCTTTGATTTTTGGATCGAGTTTGGACAATTCTAATACGAGTTCGATCTAGATTAAATTTTATTGACGCACAAGTGTAACTGCGGTGATTGATTGACTAAAAATAGTTTTTCTAGTCTGCCAAATAAGTATAAATCAACGAATATATTTCATTTTTACAAATCTCCGTGATTTCTTCGCTTACCATTACCACCCATATATACATCCACTTTTCGTCCCTTTCAGCAAGCGCGGAATCCTGTCTCCCATTCCCTTCCTTTTTAGTCTTTCTGGCCTGCGCCTTGGTTCTCCCTTGACTCGCGTCAACCTTTTCGCGTAATTGCGCGGCAACCTGTCAAAGAATCTCGCCCCGTGTGCGGTATCTGCGCGATCGCTGTGGCAAATCTATCGGCCAATCTCGTCGACCGACAAGCCAAAAAAAGACGACGATATTTATTTTTCCAATTGTTTTTTTTCTGATTTGTGAGAGACATTTGATTTCCAAAACTCTAAATTAATATTTTAATGTATTTTGTGATTTTGTATTTCTTCTATTATACTTCAAATATCCAACAACGGGGATATCGGAGCCGTCACAGCAACCTACATCGTTTTTCACGTTATTATACAGAATTTTATTCAGAACCCGCTCTTTAAGAAAGCGATAGCCGGATATTGTGAAACATTTAATGATTGATTTTGTTTGGTCTGTAAATCATAAGTGCGAATATACGGTACTTCTGCTACATTTAAATTTTTGGAATTGAATTTTCAATTTTAACTATATTTATAATTAAATAAGTAAATCAGAATATAATGAAAAGATTAATTTATTGTTCCAAAAGATTATGTATCATTTAAACAAATTAAAACGAAGTCATAATGAAAAATATAAATGCAGAACCTGAAAAACAAAATAGCAGTACGCGCAGCGCGTTTGCATTTTTCTAGTAACTTAAAAAACAGCGGATGACAAAACTATAATTTGTCAACGAAAATTTGTAAATGAAAAAAATTGTAAAATGTCGATTAGTATTGTAGTC
>UXGD01005471.1:0-14379 GCA_900474315.1 Torymus auratus
GATATATATATATATATATATATATATATCGAGAGGAATTAATTCGCTCCTTCAGCCAGCCGCTTATTTTCCCATTTTGCGAGTAAATTGATAACGGCGCCGCACGGACTTTTTCACGCGGCATTCGATCGCTGCGGCGGCGCATGATATGATTTTTAATAAGCACGATTTACGCTGTGACCGAAGAAGTATATAAACTCGCGAGACGGTATTGAGGATATATACACACATGGGCGCATGCGCAGATGATGACGACGACGACGCGATACCGAGAGCGAATAAAGCAACTTTATTTCTTTGATAAAATGAGTTAAGGAAGTTGAATGTTACTTTTCATTGCGATCCGTGACAGCTTGCGGGTTATACGTATATAAGCGAGCGAGAACTGTGGTAGGGTAATATAATGGTAAGTAAGTAAAGGAGCTCGGATATTGCGACGATATCTGCGTAACATTTTTCATTTACGTCGGGATGGCGCGCTTGAATGAATCCTCGTCCCCGACTTTTGTGGCGGTCCGGTTCCAAGTTGAGGCCCCAGTGTAGGCCTTCTTCGTTTTTGACATTCTTTAAAATTTTAATTTCAGTTATTACCCCCGAACTACTTCAAAAAGACTTAAAAAAACCAATTTTTGTCAAAAAAATGAAAAAAAAATCTCCATTTTGATTGTTTATAGATTGACATAACACAATATTCGCATTTAATTTACTTACTATAAGTTTATCGTTATAAGAAAAAGAATTGAAGTGCATTAAATAGTTTACAAAAATATAAATAAATAACATTAACTAAAAAATAATTTGTTATACTCATTTTATCAATAATGCAGCAAAACTTTTATTTCTCCATCTGATTATGTATCTCACTCCTTATCGTAACAACAAGCAAGCTTCTACTAGTCATTCATTTCCTAACTAAAAACCACTGGCAATTCATTGGCACTTAGCTTCCTCAAGCGATGAGAGTTAATAGATGGTGGTTAAGGATTGAAACGCTGACTTGAAACGTGTTAAGATTTGGTGGATACTGGTAATATTATTTGGCAAAAGATTCATGGGTCTGACGTTTCCAACGTTGGAGTCCAACGAAATAAAAAAAAATTGATTTTTCTTCAAGTTTATACTAATTAACATTAATTTTGCGTGCAGATTTAGGATTTGATAGTACAAAATACCTTTAAAAAAAGTTTGGATAAAATTTCCATTGCTAATGACTTTAACGAATTGTTAAAAATTATTTCGTTGCCATCCAACGATGCAAACTTCAGGCCCATAAAGATTCCAGGATTTTCTTAATCAGTTAGCTGTGAAGAAGAATCCAAAGATACAATGTGCTGTGCAGTTTCACTCTAGACCCTATATGAGTGCGTAAATTGTAGAAAAGACTGCGTTCAGTAAATAGACATAGTAACTCAGAGCACCGTATGACATTTTGAATAATTTTAAACGTTAATAGACAATCATATAGTTACATGTTAAAAGAAACATTTTATAAACCTAGTTTTCTCTAAAATTTGGTAGTTGGCCTTGCATGTTCTTGACATAAATAAAAAGGTTAATGTTTAAAGAATATTTCGTAAAGTTTGAAGAATGTTTATGTATTTATGAAAATTCGCCTAAGACATCTTAAGAAAGACCTTCAAGTGGAATTCTCGAAAATTCTTTTCTCAGCGCTGTAAAACACCAATATAATGGTGAGCGGCTAATGATAATCGTCGTCGACATAACATAAACATTGCTTTTCGACAAACACCCAGAGAAATAAAGATGAAATCGCCGCGTTAGCAGTCTTGCCTCCTCGGCGCAAATATTGGTCGACGCCGCGCTCATTTCATTGCGCGGAACAAATAGTATTAGAGGAAATTTGCGCAGTGATGTAAGCCGTCACTCGAAATCGCATACAATGTCATTCGCGCGTTGTTCCCGCATTCCCCCGAGACTTTCCGAGTGCTCGCGCGCGATGTTCGATTCCTTTTTTACATTCTGCGATACAAAGAACGTGAATTGGTGGTGTTAGAATTCTCCAACTAATAACCAATAATTGATTGTGGTAACTTATTGTATTAGTTTATCTTATACTATGCTGAACAGTTGGTAACAGGCACCAACCATTTTTTGTCCGTGTGACAAAAAATTCTGATTAATTTTAGCGTTTCAAGAGCCAAAAATTCGTTATCTTTGTACAATAAACATATTCCGAAAATTGCTGATCGAATTTTCTCATATATCATGTAACTACCGTTCGTCAAAGATAATTGAAATTTTGAATTTTCCGCTTTGTAAACTTTAGTAACAGAAAATCCGTTCAAAGGTTTTAATTTTTTCTAGCTATAAATCCTCGCTCGCCACATAAGTTATTAATACAAGCTTTTAAATGTTAAAATAAAAAAGAAACCTATAAAAAAGAATATTTTTTAAATATTGCAGATATCGCGTAAATAGAGAAAATTTATGCTAAAAAATAATTGTTTTTACCCAATTTTTGAATGTTTTCTCCAAACATAAAATTCCCGTGTTTTTCCCGTGTTATTCCGTCTTCGTGTGAGCGTATTAATTCTAAATTCGGCGATCAGCTGAACCAGCGAAAAGAACGATTGCCGCGGTATCCGGGACTTTATGTGCCTGCGCGCACAAATTACCGCGACGTTACACTGGTAAAAAACTAAAACACGCACTTTACTTAATGTAACTCCATTTATATTAAACCATTATATTTCGTGTTTGTATTTGTTTATAAAACCAATTTCAACCCGTAAAAAAAAGATGTGCTGCACACCTCGGTCGAAAAATAGAATATCAAAGTCCAGTGGTCGCCAACCTACACGCAGATGTAACATTTTTATACTTCCAGGCCTATAGGTACTATTAATAATTTATAAAGAAACAACGATAAATTGGCTAAATTTTTTAGAAAATTGACCAACATCAGTGCGCGAATAAAAGCTTTACATATTCAATTCGAGATAGATCGCATTAGTTCTTTTATAAATGAATTGAACTAAAGAAAATTTCACTAGTGTGGAATAAAATTGTTGAAGCCACTTTTTAAGCTAAATCCACAAATGCAGAGCCGACGACACAACGACGATATCTACTCCCATGTAATAATTTTGGAATTTCGTCTCCCGCGCGACGCTCGAGGCCCTTCCGGCCCAGGCGATCGGTCGATTTTACGTCAGCGGCAGCCACCCCGCGCGAGGTAAGTAACCGGATTCGAATGTAAGCCAAGTGCAGAGGTGCGCGACGGCGGCGGCGCTCGCCATTGTAAGTCGACCTTCACATCGATTCGCGCGAACGAGCGAGACATTAGACGGGGCGAAAAGTGAGGAGGCCGGGAGATGTTCTTTTTTTTCAACAAATATCTCTAATGATTGTTGAGGGGACGATTTGGGGAGACTGAAAATGTGCGTGTCTGGCTGCGTATCCAAAGGTAACAGCGAATTAAGTATCAGTGGGTGCTGCACAAAAAAGTTCAACCTGTATTCGATTCTCTTTGTTCGAGCATGTACTGTATAGTTTTTTTCATTCAACATTCTGCACTATACATCTCATTATAATGTATTCATTCGCTTTAAACATGGTTAAAAGAAAGTTGGAAAAGAAATTGGAAATTTCAGTTACATGTTTGTTGAATATTTTATCTGCGTACAGCTACCTCTGACTATTGATTTTCTTATTATTCATGCAATTTTTAAATTCAACAATGCTACAAAAGCTCATCAACCGCATTGAGGAACCTGCGTTAATTTTGCACAGAATAAAATGTTTGAATCGATATGAATATTTGTTGTATCATGAGAAAAAAGTTTTTGAACAATTTATAGTGAATTGTGCTATATTTCGAAAAAAATTTCTTATCAAGAACTTTACCAGAAAGTATAGTATTTTTGACAAAATTATGAATAATTTTGACTCAACTTTTTTCTCAGTTTAACATTTCCAATCACAGTCCGCACAAGGTAAATAGTTGCGATAAACGAAAAGGACTTTTCCCGTAGTACCACGATGTACTGAGACGGTGAGACTTTTTACTGATATTGTATGCGTCTCTGTATGTGTGTAGCGGGCCAGCGGGGTCCGGGCATGCTCTGAAAAGTGTACTACTTGGCAAGTACTTGCCCTCGGGGTGTTTTAACTGGATGAAAGCGGTCCTCACTCTCTCGCTCGTCCGCTTGAAAGTCCACTCCATCAGAGTGGAGATATTGATTTTCGGCCTCTGCATCTTGGCGAGCGATAACTTTATGAGATTTATCCGCGGGCCATCAAAGCGGGAAGTCGCCGTTTTCGCCAACCCACACACATACACACACACACACACGCACGCACACGTGCGCGCGCGCTTATGTGAAAAGGTCGAGAGTACATTTACATCTTACGAATTCTCTTTTTATTAACCTTCTACGGATGAAATTAAAAAATTATCCTCGTGCAAGCAGGCAAAAGTTTTTAATTAAAGAGGTTGACCTGCTCAAGGGAATAACAGATAAATTTAAACAAAATTCAAGTAGTCATTTATATATGTTTAAAAATATCAATACTTACATACGGTCTTATGGGGAATAGCGTTTTTTTGTCTTCTAATATGTATATATGTTCTTCTATATATAATAAAAGTATATCTTAGGAAAAGTTATATATTTTCAAGTCGATTAACCACTTACAAGACGAGGAGTCAATAAAGGTCTCGTAAAAAAACATCATTTATGGTTAGATTACCATTCACTAGACATCTGATCACGCTGTCAGACTGCGCTAAGTAGTCAAATGAGCGCTTCGCTCGACTTACGCTTGAATCACTACGTATACGTACCAATGAACCTCCTTAAATGGCAATCATTGGCTGGAAACACGGATAATCCGTACGAGTTGCAAACGATATTTTTTTTAATAGTATGTTTCTGCGGAATATTTGTATTCTCCACACTGCAGTTTTGAGCGATTTCCCGCACACTATATTAAACAAATTGATTAACGACAATCTTTGCTTATTTTCTCTTCCGCATTCCCATCCAATCGGTGCACACAACCATTCGAAATTCCATCGCTGCTGCTAATTGGCTCTACTACAGGAAATCCCATCGACATTAAATACATAAAACGTATGTTTAATCCCGAAAAATAGTCAATAAGGACAGAGCTTGGATGCCCACGGTCGACTCGTCCCCTCAACCATATCCTTTCAGCAGTCAACGTCGTCGGCTTCAACAGCACGTTCGCCGCTGTGTTGATTTAAGACGAGCGTAAATTTGAAAAGTATCAATTCCTACAATGCAAATGCTAATTTGTTTATGGTTTGTGAAGGCGCGCTGGCGAAGAATCAGCTTTTTTACGACGCGATATGCAAATCGTCACCGCGCTCGCTCGCGTCCAAGGCTTTTTCTTGCATTGTCTGCTTTTCGCTGTGACGAGGAATATGTGTGTGAACGTTATTTTTTGTCTTCTTTGCGAGGCAAAGAGTGCGTGGCTCAGAAGAAGCTGAAACGTGGTGATAAATAAATGACTGCGGGATTGAGGTGCACTCGATGTTACGGAGAAATGTTTAAACGCACGCGCGCGAACTAACTTCAAACAGATGATTAAATATTTACAATGCAGTGAATAGCGTTATATAATTTACGGAAATTTTCAAAGATATGTATAAGCTGTGGGATGTGTTGGCGAAGGGTAAATATCGTTTTATCGAGGCGCTCTTTTATGCTGCAAAAATTAATATATTGGACGTTTTTTTACAGTAGTTTAATGCCTCTTAAAGTATAATTAAACTACACCGCGGTATATCTCTCGTAACGTCCATTGCGTATCGATTATTTCTTATACTTACATGGCAGCAAAGCAAACAAAAGTATTGTGTATTTCTCTTAAAATTCACTCAGCAAACAAGCTAAGCACATGCGAGAAGCTTTAATAAAAGAAAAAACAATATTGAAAGCAATGAAAAATATAAATAAGATATATCTCGAGCAGCTCTAGACTAAAGATTTAGCCCCGAAAGAAAGACATAATTTCCATCGAGCCAAAAAGCCAAAGTTGAAAAACGTAAAGAAAAAAAGCAGCAACGCACGCGCGTACACAAGCCTCGATAAGCCGCCTCGTTTATGCGCGCGCTCTCTCCCGTCTTTCTCTTGAATCATGGCGCTATCGATTTTTACGCTAGCGAGCGCGCGCGCTACCCTCACCCCCTTGACCGACTTTGCTCTCTCTCTCTCTCTCTCCCTCCCGCTTGCTCGCTCGCTGTGGCGCGCGCACTCGCTCGAGGGTGAAAACTTGATTTTCAAAAGCGCGCTCGCGTGAGCCTGATTATTAGGCGCGTATTTGAGCAAGGTTGCGAGCCACCGCGCCGCCTTCTTTCTCTTTTCCTCCCCCTTTTTTATACACGCGCGAGAACCGAGATAATTCATCGCTGGCAGAGGGGGCAGATAATGAAAATTTATGTACAGCGCGGACGTATAGGATTTCTTCTTCACCCTGGCTGATTAAGTATTTTTTAATAACAACGGCCAGAGAAGCGAGAAAGACTGGATAGAGCTGTGTGTTTGTGCAGATGTGCTTTTTGCACAATAAAGTGCAATCTTTATATATTCGTTATTTCCTACATACACGGGATCACGAGGTTTTCAAGCTTTATTTGAACGTTGTTGTTCTTTTTGCATGCAGCAGTCGATGCTGTGCGCGAGCGGGCGCATGACAAATGCCCCTCTGGCGCCACTTGTTGATATTGTTTAGTATCAAAGGGGAGCCTATTACACGACTACGCACACACATTCGTACGTGCACGACGAGAAAACTATGTGCCTCTATCGTACGCGCGCGCACATTGCGCTATGGATTTCGTAACAGCTGCTAGCACAAGTGCGACCCAGAAAGATGGAGTGAGAGAGCGAAACAAGTGTTCTTGGACGACGTGGCGAGAGGAAAAAAAACAGCAATAACAAACTAGCATCGATAAAATTAAATGAAAAGTGTGTATTTCCCATTCCTGCCCACGGAATTATTCAAAACTAAATGGCCGTACTCGTATCTGCTCCCCCCTCGTCTCGTCGGTACACAATATATTGTTATTTGACACTCCCCGGGGCCCGAATTACGCGCTGGCGCTACCTATCTGAAATTGCATCGCCGGTCCTCGGCAAGCCGAAGAAGCAGAAGAAGAAGAAGAAACTCGAACGCGCTCCAGCTCTCGTAGCGATTGTTTATCTAACGGCCGCGGGCCGGGCACCGATAAGCCTCATTATACTATGAAAGGGGCACAAAGAGAGAGAGAGACGATTACGCGCGTGTCGAAAAAAAGCTGTTTCGCGATGATAAAAGAGCGAGCGAGTAGATAATGAGTTTTCTCGCTGCCGAGCCAGCGAGAGGGCAATAGAGATAAAAAGTATAGGAAGCATACGGCAATGCGCGATTCATGAGGGACTATTGTCAAGGGGAATTTGTTAAGGAGATTTTCAAAGGATGTTTTTTCTTTTCTGCCAGACGTCTGATGTATGTGTATGTGTTGGCTTGTAGTTTTCTGTACGCGGCAGTAGATTTCATAACTGAAATCAGTATTTTTTTCACTCAAACTATGTAGTTAAGTATTAGAAATAGTAAACATTTTCAATCAAATTTTATGAAAAATGTCATGAGATTTACTACTTTCAGCTTTTATTTACACACACAGGAATAGAAAAAAAAAGAAAAAAAACGAATACGTCAGCATTTCGTTTTACATGTATAAACTAAATAAAGTTCTCAAAACATAAATTATATACATTTTCTTCGGCGAAAAATTTATGCATAAAAGTCAAGTTTCATGTCAAACCTTCGCAGAGACGAGAAGGATTAACGAAGTAGAAAAGACATTGTTAAGAACGGAAAATATTTTGAGAGGATTTTAGCCAATCAGGTCTCTTTTTTGAAAAAGCACAATATAGTTGAGTACGCCGTTCGCGCGAGCAGTTGCTTACTTTCGCTACAACCAAGTTTGATAAGAGACGACACGTTACGAGTATACGAAGGTACACCATTATATTCATCCTTGAAACTTACGTGGACTTCGTAATTATCCGAATTTTCTTTGGATGATTAATTTCGAACGCTTAATTAGAAGGTGTAATTACCCTCAAACTATGTCTTTGTTGAGTTTTTTCAAAGCTTAACGCGAACTTTTAAACTCGAGTGTGTATGTCGGAAAGACGAAAAATGGAATTGCCAGGTCTTTTGAACGGCGGACGGGTAAAAGATTTTTGTGCGAGTGGCGCATAAATGTACTAACTTTAATTAATTTCGAGGGGCAAGATGGAAAGATGGCATAGCGTGTCTATTCGGCTAAAACTGAAAGAGGAGCCGAGAAAATAATTAATTAGACTGACGAATCGCTTTATAATTACATTTTTCATCTCGCGCCCTTTAGTTTTTTTTTCTTAATTAAATAATTCGCTTTAATAAATGTTCTAATTGTGTCGTGCACGCGCCATTGCTGTTGCTAATGATGTTTGCAATTAGAGATTTTAAAAAGGAGAAAAGGATGGGGAAAAGGGGATGCCACGCGGCTGAATATATAGGGGAGATTACGCAGTTTTACGTCATAGTTTTTGATGTTATGGGTTAAAATCGAAAGATCAAAAAAGAAAATATACCTTAGAAGACCCCCTATAAAGAGGTGGATTAGATTTTTCAATTATCATCACGATAAGAATTTACTAGAAAAAATAATAAAGTTTGTTTTTCACGATCCCCAAAAAGTGTATCCCGGTTCTGGCCACAGTGAAAAAAATTTTCCGTTGTGAGAACTGTAAGTACGGTTCTGACAACTGTTCGGCTGATTTTCTTTTAGCTGAATTTTGAAAAAATTTTCCTAAGTAAAAAAATAAAAAATTTACAGGGAATAATATCCATTAATCCCGTTAAAGAGGAAAGAAAGTGTTGGATGGAAAAAATACTACTTTTGTCCCCCCGATTGTCAGGTTAAAAAAGTGGCCTTTATAGTGAAGTCGCGAATAAACATTACATCAACTATAGACAAATGACGAGAAGAAAAATATTATAACTTTTAACACTTTTTAGTTACAATACTAAGTTATCATGTAACTTTGTTTATTTTGTATTTAAAAGATCAGGCAGAAGATATGTTGAATAAAATGATATTTTACGATGCTGTCACATATTGTCAGACGCAAGACTGCGTGTTGGCCAGGTTTAGACGCTAGCCAAGAGCCTGGAGTTAAGAAAAAGAAATTTTAAACATCGGTTATAAATAAATGTTTAAATTTAACTTGAAAAAATTCCAGCTATCAAAAAGATTCGATTAGACTGTTTAGGTACGAGGTTTTATTCTTGATTTATGCTGTTAAAATTAATGCTCAAAAATATTTCTATAAATAAACTCGATGAATTTAATGAAACTGAATGGAAAATGAAACGCCATTTTTGAGATTAAGTTCATAATAATATTTATATTTAGAATTAGTTGTACATAGACAATTGAAATGTAGAATAATAATTGTTTTCCGTTCGGTCCAGTATCTATTTTACACACTTTGTGGCAAGCAATCGACCAGAACATATTCATCAGCGCAGTTCCACTATCCCGCTATAAACACAAGACATGGAGGAGGACAGACGATATTTCTCAGCGTTAGAAAATTAAAATTCGTAGAAAAATTACAAGAACGCTTAGTAAAAAGTAACGTACTGTATTAGGAAACCGGGCACGGAATGTCAGTCTAATACTTTTTAAAAGTATCGGAAATAGAGAAAAATAATTTTTCTATAGCTAATTTGACACTTTTTACAAGATAAATAAGTAAGTAATAATTTACATGACGAATTTTTAACGATGAAAAAAAAAACTAGCCCATTTTGATCTGACGAGCGCAGTATATGTGATACCAATACAAAGTGAGATAATGCAACAATTAGAAAGAAACAACGTGGTTAAACTATAAGTCGAACTGTAATGCAATACTCCGCAGTTCCAAATTCAGGTCGGTTTTTTGTAAGTTTTTTTGAAAATACTTATTTCAATCTCTCTCTCGCCTCGTTCAATTCCAGCAGTACTCACATCCTCACGCACGCGCGCTGCACTTTGGGGCCAACGCTCGGCTGACCTTAAAACAACAGGTTGAGCATACACACATACGTAGGCACTTACTCGCGCTTCTCTCTCTGCGTGTGTATGTGTGCGCCGGCCCTTCTTATCTCCGTGGCTCTCCCTCTCCACCCGCGCGGCAGCGCAAGGACGAGCCCCGGCGAAATTCGTCGATGCCCGGGCCGCATCGCCTCCACCACCGCCGCCTCCACCACCGCCTCCACCACCGCCACGACGATCGATCGGCCACGGGCGAGCGAGAGCGCGCGTTTTTCTTCTACTTGTCTCGCGCGTGAGATTTCGGATCGATGGGAGCATGGCTGGCACGAGAGAAAGAGAGGAAAGAGCGCGGGCGGGATAATTATAGCCGCGGAATTATATAAATTCGGCGGCGAGAGAGCGAGCGGCCGACCGGCCTAGATTTTTACAGGCCGCGATAGGTGAGATGGTCTGCGCATTGTCTTCGGGGAGTGCGACTCCTCCTCGTCGAGTTCTTATCACGCGGAGAGTGATTAACGATTACTCGCCTAGGCTAAAAGCTCGCCGGGTGCAGCTTTTTCCTCTCGGCGTTTCGAGCAGTGTGGCCGTGCCAGAAGACATAAAGCTCAACGTATTTTCGACTTTTTACTGCATCCGCGCCAGCGGGAGCTATTGAATTTAATAGGCGCATTCCTTGTCATTGTTTACATCTGCCGATCACCCATGGCAGCGGAAGCCACGTCTCGCTGTGCCGGATGAGTAAAGCGAACATTTTATTTCTATAAAGAATTTCAGGCTCCTTGTTTTCGCGACTCGTTTTAAACAAAAAAGTCGGCGAGCGGTCCAAGCTGCAGACGACCAGGCGCGATCTTCTTTTAGCCGCTCAAACAAAATCTTATGTCAGAGCTAACATTTATTAGGCTATAAATATATATGCAGCTTATGCAATAAGAGCCGCGATTGCCGCGAAACTAGAAAGTTTTAAAGATGTTTAACTGGCCGATTAGAGTATGTTTGGGGCATTATTTCGGCCTGCTCGCAATCGTACACACATTCGTACGAGAAGTATACTTGGCGATAAACTTCCAACTCCCCCTTATACCTATGCGCGTATAATATACGCAGGCTTGCGGGTGTCGGCTCGAGACAAAAGCGGCGCGCCGACGTTGTATGTGCGGGAAGCGCACCATTACTTGCATTGAATTTTCGACGAGCCTTGATCCCCGCTTGAATGTGGAAATAGTAATATGTAGCACCTGATCAATAGGGAATTGATTTATACTTTACGTACTTCCATGCGCTAAAACTATGCCGGAGCGACGAGCCGTATTGCTTGTCCAAGCAGGATCAAACCGGAATCGATGCTATTTTTCTGACTTGATTATTTCGGATCTATTGATTAATAATTATAGTTTCAAGGTATAATCTGACTAATGCAAAGTATGGCACCAAGTCTATAGACACCTGACACAGTTCTTATTTTTCCTCATATTTTCCCTTTAATTCCCATTTTTGCCAAACGAATGCTTACGTGTCGATTTTTCTTCGGGAAGAATGACTAAATAGAAAATCATCATCTTTAAAAATTGATTATATATATATAAATAAGCTACTCTTGTACCAAACCTAGCCAAAAACTAGCCGGTTTTCGTCAAGCGATATTCGTCATCTATTTCTCGAGATATTGATATTTAAAGGTGTTTTACAGAGGAATCTATGGTCATTTGAAAAAAGATTATTGGTGTCCCCCGCAGGGCCCTCGTATAACGGCCGCGGGCCAACACGCCGGTGCGGCCACTCAAACTCTGATAAGTTCTTTGCTTCAATTAATTCATAAAAAAATCTGGAATAATGTCTTGAATTGACGAAATCTCCGAGAATTAAGACGTACAATTATACTTAAAACTCTTTTTCATACGCGTATAAAGAAAGCTTCGACCCGAATAGCCCAAATTACATAAAACTCTAGTCTCCCTTATATTAATTTTGAAAAAAACCTCGTCATCAGTCATCGTCGCTATGCAGCCCAGAGAGAGAGAGAGAGAGAGAGAGAGAGAGAGAGAGAGAGAGAGAGCCTTATCGCAGCAGCCTCACTCATCCATTCCTTCACGCGGCTTCTCGGAAAGCTATCCGCCCGCGCCGCCTCCGCCACTGCTGCTCGCGCTCGCGCTCGCGCTGCCTTCCAAACTTGGCTCGAGCGCTCTGCTCTCGCATGTGACACAGAGCGCGGGTAGGGAGGCTGTCGCTATACCTACTACTACTACTACTACCAATACTGCTGGTTTTCCCGCGCGACGATTTTGGCCGTTTCGATTTCAAGGTGCGCTCATGATCAATTATGAACAAGGGTCTTTTTAATTAGGCTGCTTAATGGGAATTATTTCAAGGTTAGGAACGGATCTAGTGTAATTGTTTGCTGATAAAGTGTTTTTTTTGCGCTTTTCATCTAGAAAATAATAGAGTCGATTTTTAATTTAATTTTCTACAAGTAGATCGAGATGTGAAATTGGTGGAATAAAATTTGACTATAACTCCAAAACCAGAGATTATTTGACAATTTAATTCATCATTTGATTTTCTAATACCTTATATAGAACTCGTACTATTAGATCTAATCCCAATTTGTATATTACTATACTAGTGCCATAAGTGTCCCATCATTATTAATCCACTTAAGGCACTAGTGTCGTACGATATTTCATATTAGCAGTACGTTTCCATAAATTCGCTGTCACGCCTATCCGTGACATACTATAGCATTGGGCGGTAGCGTCCGAGCGCAGTGAGGGCGATGGGCACATAAAGGACTACTAAGTGCGAATTTATGTCAGTACATTTCGACACAGGTGCGGAAGGTGATTATTTAGTTCCCTTTTCACACGAGCGAAGCGACTATTTTATAGTTGTGATTTTGAGGTTAGATTGGTATAAAAACAGATTACGACTCACATTTGATTGTTCCATAGAAGGCCACTTCTAGTAAACGGCCAAAATCTTACGAAAACCTAATAGTCACAAGTGTATCGTTCAGACCGATGGAAAAGGCCGCTCAAGCTTATAGCAAACGCCTTTCGCGAAAAGCGCCCGCGTAAAAGATAAACTCCCTTATCTCCTATACCTGTATATACACATACCGGGATAATATATATAATGTGTGTGTGTGTCTCGCTATACGCAAGTTTATTGGGCGTGGGAAAAGGGTTGAAGTGCGTACGTAAAAAGGTAAATACTCGCGCCTGTGGGAAAATTCGGGCCTGAAAGCTAGCCAGCCAGCCGTGGGTGTGGTCGGGTCTAAATTTCGTGACGATACGCGAGTTATAATACAAAGAAAAAACAGAAAAAAATGAGCCAAGGAAATTGCGTGGGGAAAAACGCGGGCGCTTACCTCTCTCTTATTAGGCCGCGCTTTACGCCTCGATTTTACGCGTTTAATATATCCGATTCGATATATATATGAATATATTATACGAGGCGCACGGGGTGCGGGCGTTATTAAAACTTTATATTTCAGAAAGCGCGTGCGAATTCCGCGGGCCGTAAACATTTGCCTGAATTTCGATCGCGGGAAAAAAGCTTTTGCTCTCGCGACTAATCGCGTGCGGGCGATCGATTAACCTTAAAACTGCGCTAGCTTACACTCGCCTCCGCTCGGGATTAATTAATAACGCGCTCGGTTTATCGCGCTAATTAACCGCACGCGAGACGTGTCTACGAACGAAATTTCGGCGAGGGAGAGATGAAGATTTCCTCCCTCTTTCGAATGCGTTCGCGGAAAGTAGGTCAAATGTCCGTAAGTACAATTGGATCCTTAAGTTTTAATTGTGCACGCGCGGGATATGTATAACGATGTAAACAAACTGTCAAGTACACGTAAAAGAAACGACGTTACTATGAGGTGAATCGTCCAGTAGCTATAGACCCACCAGTAGATGAACATTTTTATTTTATTAATAATACATTACGCAACAAAGGAAAAATGTCGCTCTTGATTCCCGCGAGTGAGTTCACTGAGAGATCTCTGGTTCGGCAATGATCACCCAAGGGAATCATCGACTTTTTGCTTGAGTACTTTTTCCCATTTCTATTATAATGGCCCCTTTACAGCCTGAACAGCGGGACAAAATTGGCGTCTGATTCCCCCTTTAACTTTATTCCCGCATATGAAGGAAATAAAGTAGCGCATAGTCTAAATTTTAACATTTACGGTGAATTTAGTTAAAAGAAACAAAATTATACCAAATAAATAGAAAAGTATATTGCGTGCGTTTTGCGAGCCGAAGACGAGTACTGCAACCACACGAGGTCAAAAAGCCCACTTAGCCCTTGGTGCACACCAT